>PQXL01000315.1:0-47295 GCA_004916875.1 Botrytis galanthina
ATTTTAATAATAACAATATATATATTTTATTATCAATTATGGAATTCGTTAAATTTGATGGATAAGCAATTGTTATTTTTATATAAATATATTAAGAAAAGGTAGGATTAGTATTATATATAGTTATTATAGTGAGAGTAAATATAGAATTTATAATATTATAATTAAATTATTATATAATAAATCTATTTTTAGATTATATAAAAACAATTAATTATTATATTCAATATCTATAAAATATTAGATACTATATAATTGGATATTATAAAAAACAAATCCCATAGTTTTTATTGTTTTTAGATATCTTATTTACCAATAATAAGGAATAAAAAAGATTATTATAAGGATTTGTAATCTTTTTATTTAATAAATAAATAATATAAAAAGTATTAAAACAGAATATTATTATAATTTCAATAATTAAAGCTGAGCTATTAGATATTGAATGTGTTGGTTCGAGAGAAATACGGAAGACGTGGTTCCCACTATACGTAGGCCACTAAATGTCTATTTGTATTCAATCTAAAAAGCTAGATATATAGGAAAGTAGTAGGAATTATATAGGCACTAATGAAAGAGCTAGTCTCTTTCGCATTCGCTTATTTCCCTTTGATACAATAGCCATTGTATTGAAGTCATTCCTTTAAAGTGAATACCCTTGTTCACACAAGAGTTATATGTAATATTTTAATATTCAAATTATATGGATTAATTCAGGGATCCGATATTGGTGTAATAATTATTTTTATAGTTAGTATTATTTTTGATAAAGAGATTTTATTAGTTTTGTATATTGATTTTAAATTATTATATGATTTATTTATAAAGTTGGGAATAATTAATAAAAAGAAATTAATAATTGATATTATAACACTTTATTAATTCTATAAATAGAAAAAGATTATTAAAGTGATTTAGATTAATAATTCAATTAATTTAGTTGATGTAATAATAAAAGGAAAGTTATATCAAATTCTTATTGATTTAATTAATATGAATAAGATTAATATTAAAGTAATAAAATAAATAGAAAAGAATTAGAAAAAAGAATTAGTTTTATTGATAAGAGATTAAGGACTTTAATTAGTAAATAAAGGATTTTTATAATTTTATAAATTTCTTTTCAGTTATTATATTTAAAACTATAAAAAAGAGTTTCAAATATATAAATAAAGATATTTACTTTAAAAAAAAAATTTAATATAATGATTATTATATCAAAGGGAAATAAGTGAATATAAAAGAGATTAGTTTTTTTAATAATATTTATATAAAACCTATTACTTTTTTATATAAATAGCTGTTTAGATTAAATACAAATAGATATTTGGAGGTCTACACATAATGGGAACCACGTCTTCCGTATCTCTCTCGAACCAACATGTCTCATTAGAGATCTTTGATTTTGATAGGCTCGGAAGACGAAATAGGGGTATTTTGAGATATGATGCTAAAGGAGAAAATTATTGGAGGGGCCTGGAGAGATATGATATGATGGAATGAAGTGAAGTGAAGTGAAGTGAAGTGAAGTGAAGTGAAGTGAAGTGAAGTGAATTGAATTGAAGTCAAGTGTGGTGAATTATGGTGAAATCAAGCTATCCTTACTCGACGGAATTTTAACTTTCGATAATATGCCTAAGCCTACCTACATAGCATTACTTCAAACAATATGAGCAAGTATTATCGTCTCAAGTTGCGAAATTGATTAATTCATTCCAAAAGTTTAATGGAAAAAAGGGTTTACATGGGAATCATGCTAATATCCAAGATATCTAATGTCGATTAATCAAAGCCTTATGAAGACTATTTGAAAATCTACTTAGGGATACTTGCGAAGTATCGGATGTTCAGCAGGAGGTAGTTGCGAGATTGTGTTCTATGCTCTCGTGAGTCTCATCTAATAATCATACACTATACCTGCCCTACAGATCAAACTTCCTTGGCAATTATTGACTCAGGAACAATGTACAACTGGCATCTGCTTGCTTGACACCTGCTTGAAGTCTCCATGTTACCACTTTGGGAAGGAAAGGGATTATTACACCTACCCGTGGACACCCAGGTGGACAATGCTGTGCAAGCGAAAACGATTTTGTTTGATAATCAGGAAATTCCTTTGGTTTCTTGATCTTCAACCGTGTCAAAGTTTGATATCATGTTGACCCAGGGAAATCGGGGATAAAAGATTCAAGGCGTGCCAAAGTCCATGAAATATCGGAGAAGGCGAATAGATGAGGTAGTGCTCGGTGTAAGAAGTACGATGTGATGTATACATGTATACTCAGTACTCATGATTTAAAAGCAGCAGTAGAAAACTATGCTCGAAATGGACATAGAACCTATCTTAACCGAGGGATCGAAGTTTATTCATTTACGTCACTTCTCACAAAACTCATCAACTTCTTTTGAATCCTCTCGTCACTCTCTTTGAAAACCGAAAATCCCCCTCCCATGAGTCCCATCACCTGGGCATCTTTTCGCGATTCACGACTTCTTGATGATGAACCGTTTATTACTATCACTACCCGACCAAGTGGTAATTATAGATAAACTAATACAAATAAGGTTTGGTTTATATTTAATCTTTGTTGATGCTGCTTTTTACTTGCTCACATGTAAGTTTGTCGACTTTTCATTGGAGATCATCCAATCCATAAGACTCTTGTAAGTGAGAAGGCTTTAACAAAAATCTCTTCATTTCCCAAGCTTCGCCCCATAAAGTTAACGAATCGGCAATGGCGTCCGAACTACTGGAATTTGGCTATTCAAGGTCTTGCTGTGTTCTGAATGGTTGATTGGATTCCAAACTTGTTATTTTGCCCAATCTGCCAATAACGTTAAATCCCAAAGTCTTGATGTGGGAAATACCGGGGTAAAACGACCTCCTCGAACTACTAGCAAATGCCCACAAACGTGCGAGTGGGCACTTGGGAACCGGGAATCGGGAAAAGAGGATCAGTGTAGGTCATGATCATCTATACCTGACCTGTTGTCCAGACTTTCCGCAGCTCAATCCACATATCGAATCAACTTCGACATTTATCTACACCGAACATTATTCAACAATAGAACTAATCGTTACTACTCGTCCCTCCGACACACTCACAACGATTGTAGCGTAGGACCACTTGCGCCATATACGATCTCGAGAGCTGGTTGGCACGCACGAAAAGTAATTCCATCGAAAAACGAAAATTCGACATTGACGAATACGAATCAGCGAGTTCAATTGAAGGCAGAGATTGGATTGCAGGAGGGGGGGATACATCACAAATTGTGTTTGCTCGCCTCATTGGGAATACAGTTGCGCGCAACTCTCACCGATCGGAAAAGTCGTACTTCAATATTATTTTGGTACATCAGAGGATGGAAATACGGAAATTGTTACATTCGACTTAGGAGTGGAAAATGACTTAGGAATCGAACTCGAGACGAACAAATTTGAGACGAAATACATAAACATACAATGTCAACATCAATAGAGCCTGTACAATCGCGCAGTGATCTGGTTTTTTGGGTCACTACCATCACCTTTATTATTACGAGCACATTCGTTATAGCGAGACTGGTTTCTAGATTCGGAATTCTGAGAAAGAGAACTCCGGATGACTGGTTTATCATACTCTCTTGGGTGAGATAAGATTTCTTCCGAGGGGATGAGATGTTGAATGAATGGATTTACTAACGCTCATATTTCCCTATGACAGATCTTTGCATTTGGGTTAACTTTTTCAATTGATTATGCAACAACTAAAGGCCTGGGAATGCCCGATTCTGAAATCAAGGAAGAATGGGGCCCTCACCTCAAAAAGGCGGAATATGCATTTACAGTACTTTATGTGAGTTATGGATGTTGGATCGAGGACTGAGTGCGCAATTCCTGACTTCCATTACAGAATCCATGTTTGATGGCGACAAAGACCTCAATTCTCATTTTCTACTTACGTTTGAGCCGAAATACTCAAAAGCTCCTGAGGTGGGCTTCATATATCACCCTCCTCGTTACCGTTTTAGACGGTATCGTCCTTACTTTTGTCAACGCATTTCAGTGTAGCCCCGTTTCTGGTGCATGGAGGACAGATACGGATGCGAAATGTCTATCGATTATCACCATCTATCTCGCATCAGCTCCTGTGAATATCATTACGGATTTAGCCATATTAGTTCTACCGATTCCTGTTCTCACCGGAATGAACCTTCCCCAAAGACAAAAGGCGATCTTGGTTTTCACTTTCTCCTTGGGAATTTTTGTTACAATTGTTGACGTTGTCAGAATCTATTATCTACAACAAGCTTCGAATGACTTTCAAACATCCGTTTTAGCTCACTCGCAGCTCGGCGAAGGAGATGATTTTGCCTACAATGCCTCGCTTGCATTTATGTGGTCGGCTGTTGAGGTCAACGTCGGGATCGTATGTGCTTGCATTCCTACCTTGAAGCCACTTATGAAAGTAATATTACCAGCGATGCTTGCGGACCGAGTCTCTGGAAGAACAGGATCGCACACCCGCACGGCAGATATCCTCGAGTCTGCGAGTCCACCCATTGGTAGCCAAGGCCAAGTAGCCACTGTCGATAATCATTTACCACCAAGAAATACCGCATTGACAGACAGTCCTCTATCACCATTGTCAGATACTCACCCTGGAGGTTATCGAGAAGACATGGAGCAGCAAGAACTCAACATGGCAGAATTTTTAACGGCTCCTTCAGCTATTGCCTTGGAAACCTTGCGACGAAATTCTACAGCGCGTACAGCCAACACCACTTATTTTGGATTTGTCAATATGAGGGTACCAAAGTCAATGATGAAGACTCGTGGAAGGGAAGCTTTCAAATATTGCATCATGGTCACCATTCTATTTTTCCTTTGGGGTTTCTCGTACGGATTACTCAATAGATTAAATCGCGAAATAGCAATACTAGCCAACTACTCCGATGGCCAAACCATAGGATTATCTGCCGCATATTTTGGAGGTTATGTCATTGGAGCCCTATCATTAGGACAATGGACCTTGAGACATAGTGGTTTCAAAGCTACATTCATCGTGGGACTTTGTATCTACGGGACTGGTACATTAATGTTTTGGCCCTCTGCAGTTCTAACATCATACACTGGATTCATACTCTCCAGTATTGTTGTTGGATTTGGTTTATCGATTCTAGAGACCGCTGCAAATCCATTCCTGGCTCTATGTGGACCAATGCAATACGCTGAATTTAGATTGATGCTTGCGCAAAGTATACAAGCCGTCGCATCACTTGTGAGTCAAACTTTGGCAGAGAAAGTTTTTTTCAGCGGAGTACAAATTGAGGGTGCGAAACACTTGACTTTAATCGATGTTCAATGGGCCTACCTCGCGATTGCCCTCTTTACCGTCATCCTCGCTCTGTTCTTCTATTATATGCCTCTACCCGAAGCTAGTGATGCCGACCTTCAAGCACAAGCGGAACTTTTCGAAATATACCCATCAAGAAAGTTACCATGGACAGGCACATCAATCATTTATACGACTCTCGCCATCGGTGTTATCGCTCAACTCTGTTATGTTGCTGCACAGGAGTGTGTTTCGGAATTTTTCAAACCATTATTAATTTCATTTGTCCCTAGAACGGGTAGTTTCAAATCGTTCTTCACACTAAATGACGATGAAGATTACCTACTTTTAGGTCATGGACTCTTTGCCATCGGCCGATTCGTTTTTGCACCCCTCTGTTTGGTGGTCCCACCACGAATTCTATTACTTATTGCTTTAGTTTGCCTCACCATATTTTCAGCTTTCATCTTCGCCATCAACAACATATCACAATCTTTTCTTGCTGCATCTTCTCTATTAGTTTTTTTCTTTGAAGGTCCGATTTTCCCATTGGTGTTTTCTTTAACCATTCGCGGCATGGGAAAACATACAAAGTGGGCATCGGCGTGTGTAGTAGCATCAACAACTGGAGGAAGTGTTTTTGTTTTTGTTCTTTTTGGTGTGCGGACAATCCATACCATACAATATTCTTTTGTAATTCCTTTTGTATTATTTTTGATAGCACTTTTATATCCGGTGTATTTGAATTTTGGAGGTGAAGGTGTAAGGCATCAAGTTGACCCAAAACCTGTGGTTATGGGTGGAGTTTGGTCGGGCAGTGAAGAAAGTAGAGAAGCTGGACAGGAGGCAAGAGGCAATGAAGATGATAGACCGGATACGCCTCTTCGGAGGTTAAGTCGTAGAGTGTCTGTTTTAGTGCAGAAGATGAGTCTTACCGGGAGAAAGTGCAGCACGGAATTACCCATGGTAGAGCATAGGGAAACGAGAGGGAGGAAGAACAGCAGTGAATGATTGGCTTGGGAAGTCCAGGGCATATTTGGGCTTGATTTTTTCTTTCTCCTTAAATCTGAAATTAGCGGGCGTTCATGGTATCCAAGAGGACCTAGTCATATATATCCAGCTTTCTGGGTATGGGAGTCAATGAATGGAAAATTTGGGCACGGAAGGATCAAAATACCCTCGATTATAATCGGGATAGCGCAGGCTAGGGGACTTACAATCCATACATTACAAACAGCATTTTGGGTCAAGAGATATTTCTTATATGGTTTTGGGGTTATCTCCCATCATCACAGGAGTTACGAATTTATTCATGTATCAACAGTTATATGTATTATTATTAATGAAAGACGAATATCATTTAATGATTGATTGATTGATTTACCGGATGTTTTGAATATACCAATCGATTCTTGCATGCCTCACTTCACCCCGCAATAATGGAATTCAAGACCCACGAATCATGAAAGATTTACAAGCGTACTCTAAATCCTCTAACCCGACCTGAATCGAGAAAAGACGATCTAAAATGATCAACTACCCCATTCTTTTATTGACATATATAATCCTTCTTTCCACAGTGTAATCACCTACCCCGCCCTGCCTCGCTTCTTTCCCCTCTCTCCCCTAAAATTGATTCGACTCGTGTGCCAAAATGTGAGCCCAAGACATGTGCATGAATCAACTCCAGCCGGATTGGTCCCCCTCCACGATTCTCGATCTGAAATTTAATAATCTTTACATCACTTGGGACATCACTTGGGCAACTCCATTTTCTTGCGCTCCTCCCGAAATATTGAATGCCACCTTTTACTTCCCTTCCCATCCCATTCTATTCCATTCTATTCCATCCTGCTTCGCTCCGCTCTTACCCCTCCCTCCTTTCTCTTTTCGAAAAATACCGCACCCCATTCATCCCTATCCTATCCCATCTCGCGATCCCCCTCAATCTTTCACACATCCCACTCCCCCATCTCCTCTCCGAAAACCCCACTCCACCAAATGAATTCTCCAGAATCCAAATTTCTCCAAATTTCTCCTATCCTCCCTCACCACCTTGTTCTCGAGCTTTCAAACGAACAAATCAATAATCATCCACCCCGTTTTTTTCGCTCTACGCTCTGTGATTTCACTCACTCGCTAATCCATATGTCTCATGAATGCTTACATTTTGATGGACAGGTCATTCCCCACCTCATGAATCATACTCGCAACATATTACACATAAATTAATCAAAATGATATATTTTTAAAAATCTCATTCATTCATCCCATCCCATCCAATCCTTTCATTCTCATCACCGACCCTTCATCGCCGATTCATCCTCTCTGTGTATATCTCTTGGTAAAGCAAATGTATGGGGTATATGCACGCAAAAACAATGCAATACAAGAATTCATAGCCAGTACTGTAACCACCAACTCAACATCTCATATCATATCCATCCTTTCCCATCAATCACATCGACCCAGCAGAAGTTGTACGCTTAAACACCTTATCCCATATTCTTCCATATCCACGTAAAGAAAGAAGATAAACATTAATTTCCCAACTCCATTTCATAATTTTTCCTTCCCCATTCTTATTCCGTTATCCTCTCTCCTCTCCCATATTCATCTTTCGACTTTCCCCTTCCGCTTCCTTCCAATTTACAAACTCATCCACCCAAACATTCCTGTCATTCCCACCAAAACTACAGTCGTAACCATTCCAGCTCCTACTCTATCTCCTGTAGATGGCGGTTTGACAGCATCCAAACTAGTCGTACTCCCACTACCCGCTGCACTGTTTCCCACACTCGTTCCACCTGTACTGTTCGTAACCGGGGCTTGTGTGTGTTGAACGAGATTTACAAAAATAGCACTCATGGCTGCCATTTGTTGTCCTACACCAGAGGTTCCATCCCAGTCTGTTCCTTTGCTCCAGCTTAATCCACATGTTCTACCATCGAATGGACTCGGACCTGAACATTGTTTTGCTGCTGCGACTGCGGATGCTTTTAAATATGGCATGATTAGATCATAAGTGTAAGGGGCCATTTTTGTGGTTCCGGCCAACCAACGGGTGAGGAATGCCTTGAAGGAAAACATATCAGTTGTACATGAAAGTTTTGCTTCGCAGGCAATTTCGTAGGCGATATCACCGGTAGGAAAGAAGTTTTTGAAAGTAGCATTAAGAAGTCCATCGACACGTTCTTTCCAAATTTCGGAGCCATTTGTCTACTCCCATGTTAGTATAGAAATTCGAGGGTATCAAAGATCGGAAGGGGGGAAAGTATGAACGTACATGATTATACATGGTAGCTGCGCCGAGTAGATAAACCCCCGAGTTGTAAGAGAATTGAACCTTGTTAATATCCGTACAATTCTCTTCAATGTGAGCACCATCATAAATATTATAATCTTTGTCCATGTATCCAACACTTTTGACCCAATTCCATGTCTCCTCAGCATACTGAGCGTATGTTTCATTATTGGTGTACCTTGCGAGTCGCGCCCCAATGTTGAAGAAACATCCATTTGCAATAGAGTTCTTATAATTGTAACCCGTAAGATAGGGATAAACTTGCCAACGTAATCTATCAATCATCAGTCCAATTTTCTCTCCAAATATTAAAGTCATAAAAGCTTACCCTCCACCACAAGTAGCATTGTCAATTCTCACCGCTTGAGTATTAAAAACTGCTTGAGCCAAAGCCAACCAACCAGGTCTGTTCGAAGGAGGATCCGGAAATTTCGTTTCCGCTGCAGTCATAGCCGTCATTCCCCAAAATCCTTGATCGTCATTTCCCATAGATTGTGACCAATTCGCGGGCATCATATCGTTATTTGTCCCAGTTTGCCATTGAATACCCGCCATCGCATCATCGTTGTATGAGGAATCGCCAGTATAATACCAATAATCGATAAGAGACCCCCACATCGCACCGGATTCCCACCAATAATCTAGACAATGCATATGAAAATCAGTTCCACATTCCTATTTTCATGTCGCATTTACATTTGCGCAAAGTCGCGAATGGAGAAGAAGGGAAGAATTCTAAACTCACAACCCCAAGAAGGATTTGGTGGAGGTCCAGGTAAAACTCCTGGGATTCCTCCCGATTGATTTCCCTTGTAGTATGTCATCATATCGTATGCGATTGTCGCAGCCGCATTCTTTATCGAAGCTATATTGGAAGACAAAAAATCCAGTTAGCCAGTCTGAGTCTGTAGGGTGAAAGGCCGTTTTTCGAATGCCCGAGTGGAAATTATAACAAACATACTATCGTCATCCAGATTTAATTCTATCTCAGCATTAACCCTTGAGGAACTGAGTAGGATCGCCGTCGCTGCCCATATAGCGAAAGTAGGAAGCATTTTGTCCAAAGTTTTTCAATAGCGTGTAGTGTGTAGGTGTAGTATGTAGAATGTAGTGCGTCGTGTGTGTTTGTAGATATGGAAGAGTCGATGCTGAAGTTGGCAATCCTTGAGAGGTTTGGAGGATTCACTCAATCTTAGAAGTATCCTTCCAAAAAGGTTCAAATCAATTTAAGAAACGAATGGACGTCAAATACTTCTTTTTATGTTACAAATTTCCCTTGTGGTGACGATCCATCAATTTGAAAAGAGAGTCATTGAAAGAGTTGCAGAAGTAAGTGACAATAAGACGATGAGACGAAAAGGTGTGATGGAGTCAAGAAAGAGAGAGGGAGGAGAGAAGAGGGAAGAGGGAGGAGGGAAGATGGAGGAAGAAGATTGGTTGTAATGAGTGAGAAGTTAGTAGTGAGATAATCTCAGATGGATTCATTGGAGGATAATCCCAAAGCAGAGCAAGGTTCATGTAGCGCTTTCTCTTTTGATTCGCAGCTGAACGTTTTTAATAGAATCCTTCCCTTCCCTTCTTGCCTTCGTTATGTTATGGCTTCCCGGCACAGCCTCTCATTCAATTTTATATCACGAGAATTCATAATATAAAACAGTCATTCAATTATTTGCGACAAAACCGCGAGGATATCCATCAAACATCAACAAAAGCTTTTCCAAGCCCTTTCCATCCTCTCCAAGCTTTTCTAGTCAACCATCAAAACCATCAATCAAGCCTTACCGTATATTGTTGCAAAGCCAAGAAACCCCAAAAATTTCTTCTTTTTCTCATCCGTCCGTTCGTCCGTTCGTCTGTCTGTCCCTGATATCCCCGAGATCCCTTACTTTAGATACTCCCCAGGTATTCTATATCCAGAGTATTTTTTCTTTGTACTGTAGAGTCCAGCCTCCAAAGCCCACCTGATTGCGCTTTGGTTAAGCTTATCCTTCGCACTCCATTATTTATCTAGGGCATAACACATCTTAAAAGTTTTTTCGGCGGGAACATTGAACAATCAGCATGGATCCCCCAAATCCCCATCACATCGTATCGTGTCGGATCGTATCATTCATGATGAAATTATGGGGTGATGAAAACAAGATAAAGAGTGGCCCTGATAAAGCTGTGGTGGATCTTGGATTCCTACCTACCTACGTATCTCGTACAGCGGGGTTCATTTCATCAATCACTGATTCATTATTCAATGAGTTTACAGTTACATTTACTGATGAATGGATATATTTATTCAATCGAGAAGATCTCCCCAGATATATGCATACATATAAGTCAGTACTACATACTTGGAAATACCCATATAACCTTACATTTCCCCTTGTCATGTTCACTCATATCACATACCTAATACTTACATAGGTAGGTACCTAGGTTGGTAGTAGGCGCCTAATACCCCTAAAAACTCTGCTTCCCTTTATCACTTCAGGGTCCAGCCCTAAATTGGTCCCCTTATTCTATCCCCCAAACCCCCATCACAATCTTCCCCTCTCCCCCTCGACGCCAAGCCCGCCTATCTATTCATTTATCAATCAATGCAAGTAACTACCCGCATTCCTATTCCCGCATTCCACTTTCCATCCCATTCCACCACCTCTCCCACGTTTCACCATCGTGAGTGCAAGGAATGTGGACATGTAGATTATGACGACACTTCATCTACATCTATGAAAGGGATTAGATACTGTGGCTTTCATTATCAGTGAAATGGTCGAGTCTTCAAGCGCTCCTTGAATAAAGGGGGTAAAGGCTGATACAGAATGTAGAATATCATTCAACCTCTCGGCGTCAAGAATATTTCTTAAAATTGTACAGATAGTACAGATACATCGGGTTATTATCACATCATGAAAAATCACTTCTCAAGTCACATCAACTGCCAAGAAAATATAAGTTCAATACTTTTTCATTGTTTGTAAAAGAAGGAATGTCCCGTTGTCTATTGTGACAATGAATCCATCCACTGTAATTCATGCTTGTTTAATTGAAAAACTCCATCTATGAAGACCGGTCATCGTGGTATTAATTCACCACCAAAAAATGCCGCAAAAGAAAAAGCAAAAGCTATAATACCATAATTCCCCAATTTTAATGCTACCCATGTAATGCAAACCACGCGTTCTTCCCATAAACACAACTTATCTCATTTACAAAGCAGCTGCAACCGCAAAGACGGCTCCAAGGGCAAGTGCAACAGATCCGGTAAGGGATGCTGCACCACCGGTGGATTCGGATGGGGAAGAGGATGATGATCCAGAGGCAGATCCTGAAGATGAACCAGACGAACCGGATCCCGAGGTGGATGTTCCAGTAGCACTTGATCCAGCTGAGGACTTGAGAGTAGAGGCAGTGTAGGTACCGTTGGTTGATCCACCAGCTGGGGAACCGCCGGCTGAACCTGTACCACTTGGGGAAGCGGCACCTGAAACGGCAGAGATACCAGCACCCATACCGGTAGGAGAAAGACCGGAGCCAGCAGAGGCGACAGATCCTCCAGTAGCAACAGATGCAACGCCACTGGTAGCCTTGGAAGAAGCAGTTGATGAGGAGCTTGAGGTAGTGTTGGAACAGCTGAGATCGAACAATGGGGTGGTGCTCAAAGTGCTACCAACGATACCGAAGGATGGAGTAACGGATGAGGCAGCGTTTTGATCTTGAAGAGTGTACCAGTACATGTTGATCTTTCCGAAGTTAGGGCATCCAACATCATCCCAGTATGTCTTGGCGTTATCAGCACTTGGAACTCCATCACCAGCAGTAGCACCAGTAACAGGCCATCCGGTCTCAGTGACCCAAACGGTCTTTCCAGTAGCAGATTGTGTAGCGGCCAAAGCGGAGTTGAAGAGAGACTTTCCTTCACTGACTCCATTTGCCTCGGTATCTTGGAAGTATGGGTAACTAAATGATATGTTAGTTGTGAAATAGGAGATTGACAGGCTGTTAAACTTACGCATCCATTCCAACCCAGTCAAGGGCCTCTGCGACAGCACTGTTGGATCCGTTGACCCAAGCGGTCCAGGTATCAACATGTCCAATGGAAGCTCCACTCAAACCGGTACCGGCAATTGCTTCTCTAACTTGTTTGATGTAGTCGACAAGGTCGGCTGGGTTGGCACCATAACCAGAGTTGGCAGCGATACCAGTTGGGGAGTTTCTGTACAAATCTTCGGACCCTACAGAGATACCAACGACTCGGCTAGTGAAAGCGGTACCATATTTTGTGATGGCTGCCTTGAGGGCGTTGATCTCAGCAGTAACACCGGCAGCTCCACCAGAAGCCCATAAACCAAGGAGAAGAGTTGTGTCAGAGGCAATAGCAGCTGGAATAGCAGAAGTTGGCTCGGTAGTATCACCTTGCTTTAAAGATTGTTAGCATGGAGGAGAATGTGAGGAATCTTTCCACCAACTTACGAGCATAGTGTATAATCTAGCAGAAGTGAAACCAGAGGTGCCAACGAGAGAGTTGGCAGTCTCGAAAGCATCTTGGAAATCAGATTGAACTCTGTAAGAACCATCTGCGTTTGTTGCACCATAGTTGAAACCTTGGTTAACAGCACTTGCAGTGGAGAGCGAAGCCGCAACGGCGAAAAGAGTCTTGGAGAGCATGATGAATTATTATGGTATTGTTTGTTTGTTTGTTTTTGGATATGTTAATCGAGCGAGACGTATGATGTTGTTATAAACTGAATGATGAATTCCACAATTAAGAGAGTATAAGTCGAAACAGTGATTTGATTATGATGAGTGAGTGAGTGTAGAAGAAGTAAAAGTCGATGGAGGATAACGAGTGGTGTGGAATTGAGTTTGGAGATGGTAGTGAATTAAGAAGGAGTACCTAGCAACTATCAACCTTAAAGAGAGAGACTTGGAATGATTGAGGAAAGATCTCGAGTCTAACGAGTGTTTAAGGATCTTAAAGAAGGAGGAATGAGAGAGATCTGGAATGGAATCGAAGGAAGAGAGAAAAAGCTTCAATTACATATTATTATTTATTGGGGAATCAACCTTGCAAGGAAAAACTGGGGGGGGGAGGGAGGGAGGTGCAGTAAGGAGAAAGGGCAGGGGACGTGGTGAGTGGAGGAGGGATAGTGGAGTATGGATGGTGGAGGTCTCGAAGAGGTCTTTATTGGTAAGGTTGGTTGGTTAGTTGATTGATTGGTTGGTTGATTGGTTGGTTGATTGGTTGGTTGGTTGATTGCTTCGCTGATTGGTTGGTTGATTGCTTCGTTGCTTCGGTGCTTCGTTGCGTGGTTGGACGAACCATAAAAAATTACATCGTACCTGACAGGTCCACGGGTAACCTAGTAAAGTGGCTGCCAGGGCCCAGGCCAGGATAAGCAAGAGCCACTTCTTTCGATTCTGGTCCATTATTTATTTCCCTTCCTCCAATCCAACGTGGTATCTCAGGGGATTTATATCTGTGGATTTCCCTTTCGGGATTAAATCATATGACCAGAATGAGTGCAGACCTCAACACCTCGTACAGTAAAGTTAGCAAACACGATCGATGCCAAGTGGGAAATTCTCCTGCCGGTTTCTTGGACATCTGGGGCAAAAAAGAAACGAATCGAGCCGAGTTAGAAATGGCTCAAAAAGGAGAAACATTTCCATGCTTACAGAGTCCACCCGTACGGCGACTGACCAATCAAATTCTATCATGTACTCTTTTACAGTGTACAATGCTTTGGGACCTGCATTAGTTTTGCCTTGACGGCTTCATCTCTGCATAATACTCAGGTAAAGAGTGCCATTGGGCCACATTTGACGGTGGCTCTGATTATCATGTTCGTGTGTGAGTGCATGCAAGTGCAAGTGCATGTTTGTACATGTTAACATGAGGGGAAAGGAAGGAAGAAGGAAGAAGGAAGAAAGAAAGACCAAGATGATTACTGTCCAAGGCCTATGGTACAAAGACCTACATAGTACGTATTTTTGGCATACATCGCCGCCCTCCGACCATCCTCATTGCTGCATGATTGATCCAATTGTAATGGCATCTCTTCATCCTCTACCGGTACTCCAACATCCAAGTACTCCGTAGTGAGAAGATTGACTTCATACCTATCTGCTCATCTTTTCGTATCGGAAACCTTAAAATAGAATCATGATATCCAAGGCATAGCCAAAGAGAGCAAAAACAAGTCGCTCATCAATATTCGATCGATTGCTTCGTATCCATAAGCAGCAAATCATACGTACATACTACACACAGATACCGGTAGGTAATCATTACCACGTACTTTGTAGACTTTCCAACGTATCTCATCAATACTACTGGGTAGGTAAATAAATTCATCCCTCAAGCTTTCTTGGTATTCCTTAGATGTACAGGCTCACATCTTATCTCCAAAGTATAAAACAAACATGTTGGTTTATTGTATTGATTGTATTTAATTCTTTGCATTCCTTTGATTTTCCACTGATAACTCAATAAATGAATAGTAGCTAGCTGGCTGACTTGCGTCGTCATTTATTTCTATTTTTACTTTCCTTTGCTATACTTTCCTTTCCTTACTGATTTGCCGTCCGTTTGAAGTTCGATCATCTTCATCTCGGAACAGGAATAACGAAAAGATCCAATTGTTCTCGAACCTTGAAATGTCTTGTATGTTAAATCTTTTTCTGGGCCACTTCCAAATCACGTTCATCTTGAGAAATCACCGACAGGATTCTAGATGTCACAATACAACGATATATAAAAAGCGATGAAACCCCTTCATCTCGTCTTTTCTATTCCCACCATATGACATGGATGATAAAACCTCACGATCTCTATTGTATTGTATTGTATTGTATGACATTCATTTCTTTGCATTGGAAAATCTCAGTACTGGGAGTTCAGACTCGGAAGAGGTAATCGAGGATTGCTAAAATAGTCCAGACCTCCTTTACCACTTCTTCTAGATCCCGTCCATCATTGATTGATGAATGAACCATTGTTTACAGAGTACTCGGTACCATGGATACATGCATTTATTAGTTTACCCGCGATTCCATAGTTTTGACCTGGTTCTAGCCAGGGATTTTCCAAGGGAAGCTTACCTAGGGAACGACATAGAACTCCCCCTGGATGCTATGTCAAGTGAAAAGTTAGACAAGCATACAGGTACTCCGGAGTCCGTAGAGATTTATGATCTACTGCCATACATGGATGTGATTGAATTTTATTACGACGACATCAATAGTTTGATGAGATAATCTATAAATGTGCATGTGGAATGAACGCATAGCATAAAATGGTCAAAATTGGCTTTGTCGAGTACAATAAGATGAGATGATTTATTCTTGAATAGTTTGTTTACTATCAAATGATCAATAAGCCTCTACAGCAGAATGTGATGGACTACCATTCTACAGAATGATTTCTCGTTTTTTCAATGGAAAATTTGGCTCGAGTATGGTTGGTAGGTATGGACATTCTCCAACCCATGAATAACTTTCTACGCCCTATCCTACAGTTAGTTGATCTGACTAATAACTTCATACACTTTTTCGCGCAAAGATGGTCTTACGCCGAACAACCCTTGGCAACCCTAACAGCAGACTTTTCGACCTCAAATACTCCCTGTTTTCTTCCGTGGCCCAAGGGATTTAAGTTGTTGAAGGACCAAAGCACATCCGAATACCTTCTTAGCTCTGTGCTTTATTGCCACTGCAATATGCAGATGATGAAAAGTTTTCATCTCATACATTAGTACTCAGATTCAGATTTCGCCTTGATTCCAAGCCATCTGTGGAAGAATCGTCGCAAAGCTATGTGTCGATCAATTGGCTAATTTCGTAATTCGGTATCACGAACGACATGTCCCGGCTCGAGACCGGTACCCCATTGTCAATCTATAATGTCAATGCCCCGCGTTCTTGGCTGGTCTCTTTTCTTTTTGCTCGAGGGGTGCTGCTTTGATGGTTACAGAATCGAGAACCAAGACAAAACGCAAAGTCCAGACAAATATTTCGTCTTAGTTTTGATGAGGCTATTCAAGCTTTCAATCAATGTTGCAAAACCTCAAATTGTCGAGTCATCTTATCTTCGAAACATCGTCTTATTAAAGCGTGCGTTTCGGTGGCTCAAATTCGGACGTGAATAGACAATGAGTAGTTCTCAAAATTCCTAGCCGTGTGATGTGAATAGTATGTGTTCACGTGATCTATATCCTGAAAGTGGTTGATCGATCAGTGAGAACATTCGTTGAAGGAGACTTCCATCCGCAGATGATCGTGTCATCTCTCTTGAAATGGACTATGACTTTTATTTTATCCAGCATAATCTCTTTCTTCTTGCTCTATATATACATTTATCGCATTGTCGACCTAGCGGTAACATCCTCAAACCATCGGAACTCTCGGAAGATAGGATGTACAATAAATCTTCACCATATGTACTTTTCTAACATGTTCTACTATGCCCGGGAAATCCGGAATGCGATATGCAACAAATGGTTTTGAAGGATTGAACAGTCTTCAAAGCAACTGCAGCCGGAAGGCTCGGGGAGGCGACATGCAACAAAATATCTATCAAGTCTTGTAGTTGCTGTCCGGTGTTTACCCTTCCCATATACTAAGATTCTTTTCGGAAAGTTCGGAAATAAGATGTGAAAGAGAAGCAATAGACTTTCATTCATAAACCGGATTCTTCGGATGAGATGTGCAACAAATATTCCTTTGGTTGTGGTGGTGAGAAGCGCTGGATACGATTGGGTACGCAGAAATTTAAACTCCTTGGAAAGAGTACTCGGGTAAGACAAATAGAAGAAACACATACCCCTTTTCAGTTTTATTCTGGCACTTCTCCGGAAATTTCGGAGGTAAGACATGCAACAAAAATCTCTTTGTGGTGGTAACGTGATGCCCTGTGTGAGTATGTATATCTACCTGCTTCCATTCATGAGGGACTCGCAAGATAGATTTACGAAATACCACAAGCGACTAGGAGTCTAGAGGTAAGATGTGCAACCGACGACCTCCTTGATTCTTCTGGAAGGGATTGCCTGTACGTTCATTCACCTCGAAAGAAGATCTTCCGGAAGTACATCCAGGAAGCATCATTCTAAGCAATCATTAATTCAATATCATCGGAATACCTGACGGTGAGACGTGCAACAAGACTCCAGGAGAAAACCTAGCTATCTATCGACTGCATGACTAAGTAATGGGAAACCTTTCTTCTTCTAACTTTTAGGTGGAGGGACGGTTTGAGAAGGAGAAAGAGGGGTGACTTACAAGTTACCGGTGGTCCTTGAAGATCGTTTGGGTTTTATGAGGGGTTGATATTTGGGCATTCGGAGAAGGAGGGGGCGGATGAGAGATGTTGGAGTTATGGATAAGGTGTGTTTTTTGTTTGTTTGTTTGTTTTTTTTTTTCAAATTTTATTGTCGGATGCTTATGTGTATTGTAGTTCAATCTCACACTTCATTTTTGTGCGCCGTCAAATTTCTTTTTGATTCCAAATATAAAGATGATTTATTTTTTCTTCCTCGTTACAAGCTTCTATCAAAATTGTAAAGCGGGTGGGCTTTATACAATACAGAATGATCATCTCGAAATCCCTAGTCTGGAATTCCAAGAACATGAGAATTGATTTATTGATTTATTGATTTTTGATATCTTATTCTAGATATTGTAAATTCACCATCCCTATAATATCTTGATGCTCATGTGTGCATTTTATCCAATCCATGGATATTTTGGAACATGTCACCTATCACCAGTCCCCTTTACCCTTTCTCAAATCCACCCCATCAATATCTATCCGTTAAAAGATATACCTAAAATTCTCATTCTCCCTATCTGTCAAGTCTGCAAAGGCAGTATCATCCAAATCCCTCCTTCTCCTTTCCTCCTCATCCTCATCCGCAAATTCATCTCCCCGTCCCTCTCTCACCCCACTCGCCACATCAATCCCCTGCTGCAAATCCCTCTTCTCATTTTCCCTCTTCAACAAAAACCTCAAGATTATAATCAACACGGCTTCCGCCAAATGCGCCACAATCATACTCCAAATTCCCAATTGATATTTTGGAGCCTGAGAACTCTTATAAAAAAACGGACCGGAAATATTTCCCACGCAAAGACCTACAAAAAGTGTCGCGTTCGTGAGGATTTTCTTTGTATGTCCCGCGGTATTCGCCGACAATACTGAGAGCAATAATACGAAAGATGCATTGTAGGGCCCAGTTAGGTAATACATTATGAGACGAGGAACCTGGTGAGTTTGAGGCAGAAATTGAAGTCCGAATGCGCCAGTGATGTTGGGGAGGAGAAAGATGAGGATCATAATACAACGGTTATTGGGGGGTAAACGATCGTTGAGGAAGACGCAGAGGAGAATGCTGAAGGCAATGAGGATACCGTAGGGGATTTGCATGATGGTTGTTATCACTTTTATTTGTTAGTTGGGATTTATGTATTTGTTTATGGATTTTGACAACAGTCGCAAGGAAAACGAACCAAAAAAAAGAAGGGAAAACTTACAAGTTGAATATCCAAACCCTTTGATGATCAAGGTACCAAAATTGCTAATTCCTCCATTCGGAATATTTGCCACAAGTCCAATCAAGAAGAACAAATACGTTTTATAATCTCCCGCCCATTCTTTTACCTGTTTCCATTTGAAGGTTTTATTCTCGACTCCCGTTTGATTTTCCCTCAACCTCTCCACCGCCATCCGCTTCTCATCAATACTCAACACCCTTGCCGTAACAGGACTATCAGGTAAGAAAAACCACAAGACAATTCCCCAAATACAACAACAAGCTCCAACAATCAAAAATTCATATTTCCACGACGCTAAAGACCCGCGGATATTTCCGATCCCGTAGCCGATGAGCCCTCCAAGTGCAATTCCCACACCGTTGGCGGAATACCAGAGGCCGATTCGAATGGGTTGCTCGCGTCGCGTGTACCACATGGATGTAATGATCATGAAGGAGGAATCACTACAGCCTTCTGCGGCACCGGAAAGGGCGCGGAGAACGGCGAGTTCGGTGAAGTTGCGTGCGGCGGCTGTTGAAGTTTAGTAATATGAATCACGAGGGAGTGAGCTCCAACGTCAAATGTAAGAGGAAAAAGGGACACTTACCTTGACACATAAGAAGAGCGCCCCACATGAAGATATTAAAAGCGAGGTATTTCGCGACCGGAAACTTCTGCATCAAATAATTGGTGGGAAAGGCCCAGGCGAGCCAGCCAAAATAGAAGATACTTGAAAGCCAGGAGTACTTTGTCCCTTTGAGATGAAGATCATCTTTTATTCCAAAGATGGCGGCATATGAAAGAGTAGTTTTATCGATCTAATTGGTGTAAGCAATTATGTTGTCATCGTTAGGAGAAAGAATAAGAAAAGCAAAGTCTGGGGAAGAAAGTATTGACATACATAGTAGAACATATAACAGACAGCTAAACAAGGTAATATGACCATATCAATTTTCTTAATCAATTTCCTCTCTTCCACAGGATCAATCGCTTGATGCAATTGTTCCGTATCTTGGAATAAAGCAAGAGCTGTATCGCCCTCTGGCTGTTTCCTCTGCGATGGCTTCCATGCCGGTAGTGAAGATTGCGGAGAAAGGGTGTCGAATTGATGATTCCCTTGTTGAATTGGAGGACCCTCGAGGTGAGTTACTTCTCCCTCTCCTTGTTTGTTTTGGTCCATGGTTTTATTATCTCCCTATCTTGATTTCCAGGAGGAGGAGGAAAATGGTAAATGGTGAAAAGCCCCTTGATATGTGACTTTTCGAGACAAATCATGTGGTGGTACCGAAAATTAAGTAGAATTCAAAAGACGCGCGATAGATCAATCCTCGTCTCCACCTCATCGGCGTTGAAAACTCGACAATGAGCGAGCGGCTAAACAAAGGCAATGCAGTCGGCAATTAGTACTGAAAATCATATAAATTGAGTAATTCCCCATGTATTATGTGGAATACTTCGGGGTGATAAAGATACGAAGCTACCATATGGAGCGTCCCCGCGGGGTATCCTGAACTCCCGACTGGGGGAGAATCTCGAGACCCCAGATTTCCAACCCCGCCCTCCGATAATAAGTAATAAAGATTCTTGGTTACTTGCATCATTATGCGTCGATTAGATAAATGTTTGTTTATCCGTCAATCAATTGAGGAAGGTTACGCGCGAGCTTGGTAGAGGTTGGCTAGATCGGCTACTTATCTCTAAATAGGTACTAAGACGTTGCCAAAAATTGGGCGAGCGGTAGTCATTAATGGGAGTACACTAGAGTGGGAGAGTGGGGTGTGGGGGTCTCGGGGTACAAGTGTTGGTGAAATGTGGAGTAGCATTTATTTTCCCTCGTGACCCTAAGCTGGACTCTTACCTAGCCCCTACACATGCGCGTCAGCAATGGATTGAATAGAAACTCCCCCTAATTTCTTTGCTAGAGGAAGATGGATGAAGTAGCGCACAAGAAATGCATATTGTTCACGAGTCATGTGTATACCTAGAACTTAGCACGGCCGTTGAAATAAGATCATCTCACACATATCCACGATTTGGAATAACCAAAAGGAACAAGAATGATTATTCAGTCTGTCACATTTCCATAGAGAATAGAGTCAATCAAGCTATTCCTAACTTCAGGAGCCACGATGCCCTGCTAGCCTTCCTGGAGCCACTGCTGTGGAGGCAGACTAATTATGAACGATCTTTTATTTGAATGAACACCACTAGTAGAAGACTCGAGAGAACTCATGTAAATCACGAGAAAAAGATGCGCGACGGTGTGTAAACTGACTTAATTCGACCTCAAAAGGTTTACATACAAAGATAAATGACAACGGCAACTTGGTCCACGGAATAATTGTGTATACTGAAAGCAAGCAAAGAAGTTCCATCCATAGCATTCACTTTTGTCTATAGTTGTAACTCCATCAATCCATCCCAGGCAAGCGCAAGGAGATATCGAAAATCCGCCCATCAATCATAACCAACATTAATAACTCCCATCATTTCATGCATCCGAAATCAGGCCTTCGTTCAGAATTCATAAACGCACATCTTGTCTTCCACCGTTGACCCAGTCTTCCAAATCCTATGCATATCCAGATAGAGGTGCCTAGTTGCATCCACAACTCAAAAATCCACTAGCATGATAAAATCTCCCTCCATCCATAACCCCTGTTCCAACACAAGTTCCCACACTCTGCACACCCTGCTGCGCGACTCCCAAATCAAAAGTCTGAGTAACACCACCACTACAATCAGTGACTCCTTTCCAGATACTATAGGTGCAACCCGTATCAGCCGGAAAAAGCATGATGCCTTGAGTTAGGATATTGACGCAAACACCAGCGGTGATGTTGCCTGAGAAAACATTGATGCCGCATTGGGATGGAGATTGGTAGCCTTGGTAGTAATCGAGTTTGGTGGTGAGGGTGGAGCAGGTGGAGGTTGCGGAGATAGACGCAGGGACGGGTACTGGAGAAGCGAGGACGGCGGTGAGGAGAGTGAGAGGGAGAATGGTCTGAAGATTGTTAGTATGCATGCATTGGAATCGGGGGGGGGAGGATGGAGACGAACTGTGTAGAGCATTTTGATTGAAATTAGACAAGGATGTGGTATGAGTTACTTGTTTGGATGATAGTGATATTGATGTTTGAGTCCGAATTGTTCTGTGTGGCAGTTGTCGTGGCGATCAAATAAAACTGTAGTTGGATATAAGGTGTAATTGTATGATGAGGGTATTCGAAAGCTCAAAGCATAGAGCAAACACCAATATATATAGTTCTCACATCTTATCTCACCCCATCTCACCTTCGCCCCTCAGCATCATTACCAAACCAAAATATCAAGCAACGTTGAATCAAGAATGAACTTTCGTCCCACTTCTTGTGAGTAATACGACATAACATGACTATACAAGGACCTAGCCTTGTTCTTTACATACATTCTGGACGCCTCCACGCAACACAGTAAGATGCATGAATATGCAGTTCGTGTCTTCCCACTCTATACGATAGCCTGACAATTGAAAGCACGGGCCGATTGGAACTCACGCTGTGAAGCACGAGAGCCTCGTATCATTAAAATATTTTCTCAACGATATCAAAACCAGAGGGCGTTAGGAGGCGGGTCCCGAAATCGTGATTAAAATTGCACTAGTAATGACAGAATCAATTACATGATCCCATTATCTTTTCACGCTTCAACATGTGAAATTGAGAGGGGAAAAGAGCAGGATGACGTAGGTATGTTATATCGAAGCCATACACATGTTGACCTCAAATTCCAGCTCGCATACTGAATGCGGCGTGGAAGTTTCCAACCTACGATTATCCATGAATTTTGATGAACGATAGCGAATGAATTCCGTGGGATTCGTTCGCACTGGTAATCAAGTAAGGTAGTTCTGCAAATCAACATACCATGCTGAAGATTGTTTTCAGCCCATGGACTCGGTTTTGCGTGGCTGTATCTCATTGATCCCTAGCAATATATCTCGTATTGAGTATGGTATTTGACAGCATGGAAAAGTGTTTCCACATTTGATTATCTCGGCATCGAACACTATCCGATAGGTTATTCGGATGATATTGATGGACCTGCATATGTATAATACTAGGAACTGAAAATGAAACGTAAGTGCATCTCAATCATACTCAATAAATGCTCTGCAAATCCTAAAGTAAGATGGGCGTCCGACTGTATCATTCTAGAGCATAGCCTATCTACAATAATGATAACAATGAATGCATGGTAATAATGTGAAGATGTGAGGGGTGTAAACGTGGCTGATGATGACTGACTTAAGCGAATCTACCTTACCAGACTTTCAACACCGACCGACTTTGAGGTTACATCGTAAAACGTCCCGCGAAACGTTCGGATTTACAAGCTCCAGCGTCCCCGTTCCGTAAGCATTGAAGAAATACAAATAAACATACAAATAGAAACAATCCGGAACGTCCCGGTATCTACGAAGAAATTCTCGAGGATCGAGAGCGTTAGGAATACTGTCGTAACGTTGCTCGCGAGAACAATTCGTAAAGATAGATATATAGATAGTGGAGTAGGATGATAAAAATTCCAATGAGTGATAATAGAATTGAACTTTCCCATGCTGCTCAAACATATCGTATATCTTTGTTGACATAATAGTAGATGGTGATAAAAATAGATGATAGGACTATTTAACTTGTTGATTGATACAATGATCTGCGCCGAGACTTTAGCTGCAGGAAGTTTTCCTATCGCGGTACGGGCCGTGCATTGCATCACAGAAGGAATTGTTGAATCAATTGATATGTAATGTATGGCAGACCACTCGGTCATATAAAACCGCCGAAGTCAATACTGAACATGAGAAATTCAGAAAGATATCGTGTTGTTGAGTAGTTATGAAGACGTGGAATGATTGTTAAGCGACACAGACATCTAAGTGGGATATTTTGACCCCTCTTTAGCTTGGATGTAAAGATTCCAACAAAAATATTTCAGCTCGTATCGTTCGTTAACGGAAGCAGCTAGAAGAATGAAAGATGAGGGTGTTACTTGTGACGGTTGAAATATACCGGAAGAGGTGCAGATCAATGTGTTACCATGGCATTTGACATCGAAGCAGGAAGCCGTTACACCCTCCAAAACGCCACTCATAACACTTGATAGAAATTGAACTTACTTCTAGAATACTTTTCGTCCGTGTGAAATGTGAAGAATGAGACCAGACTTGCATAACATCATGTTGTGTGGGTGTCCAATAATCGAGATTAGTAGACTAGGTGTGAGCATTGAAGGAAGGTCCTTGGAAATAATCCAATGTATCAAGTGAATTCATTTGGATAATTCGGATGATTGAGTGATGCAATGACTCGACTGCTTTGAAGATCTCCGATGTTTGAATGGTCTTAATATACCGGGCGATTGGAATTTAGGAAGAAATGATTTTCATTGTCAGAATACAATCCAGATTATGGGAAACCCTGCATTATTCTGCATATTGTTGAACATTGAAAATGAATATATTGCATCGTGTCTCTGTAGTGATATCACTATGAACGCCAAATTCTTCGAAAAAAATACATACTTCCAATCTCCGCGAACAATCATGCAGCTCTTCTAGCTGTTGTACTCATTAAAGTAATTTTCTTACCTTTTTTCTTCTTCCCTTGAGGTGCTGGTGGAGGTGTAGCACTTGAACTGCTTTCTCCGTTCAAGGACGCCGCCTGAATTTGAGCAATCAATGCATCATTCTCTGCTTGAAGCTCTTGTTCCCAACCCGGTAGCCAACCATCATCCGCATTACTATTGTACTGAGGATGAAGATCAGGCGAAGATGGTGTTACCAGTGTCGTTCCCCAAACAGTTCTTGGCGCAGGAGGGCTCGTAGATGGTGAAGCCAATGCTCCGAAAGAAGAGCCTTGACGTGAAGTCCAAGGAGGAGATGCATCGATCGGGTCAATAGATGCTGATGCGAGCTGGGTGTAATCAATGTCGGAATAGTTTGCCGGGGATATTTCAGGTTGCTTCTGTCTAGCCGTGGCCCAACGTGCATTATCCTCTGCTTTTTCGGCACGCTGTCTATCTTTCTCCTCTCGAACCTCCTTGTCCCTATTACGTTTCCTTCGTCGCTCAATATCCTCTTTGAACTGATTCAAGATTTCCGGTTGAACAACATCAGTCCAATTGCATTCCAAAAATCCTACTTCGCAGCCAAATGGCAAATGTGCTAAATATTTGGTTCTTTTTCTCAACTCATCATCCATCACATGAGTAGATACTCGTTCGACGCGGGGAAGTAATGTTGAAGGAAATGATGCAAAGTTTCCAAAAGCTGATTTGAGAATTCTGATATCGAGGGGAGCGAGATAATAATGAAGAAGAGCTTGATAAAATAAATATGGGGCGTCTGAATGTCTCTCGTCTGTTTGGGCATTCTTTGGACGTGATTGCCTGTCGTTTTGTTGGATGCTCCCTGAATGGGATTGTGTACGATCTGAGATTGGAACAGGATTGGACGAAGGTAGTGGTGGAGTCACTGTCGAATCCAATTGAAAAGGAACAGCCGATGGAGATAGCGTTGAGGTTTGCTGGACATAGTACATCTCTGGAGAATTTTCATCTACAGGATTGAACTGTATGGGTTGCCGTTTGGGCTTCTTCTCTGTTGGCTGACTTGGTGGAGGTGGCGGTCCCCCAATGCCTTTTACTTTCTCCTTCGCATCATTTACAGAATTGACCGCTTTCCGAGTCCACTCGGGTTCTTCTCCAAACATCAATTCATCCTCATTCTCTTGTTGTTTCAATGCCTCAATTTCCAATCCAAATTGTTCTATCATATATTCCTCACTTCCTTTCATGATTCGAGCATAATCCGTAACCTCGGCAGCGAAATACCATGGAATATCTTCCGATTTATCGAGTACATCTGCACCATCTCTTGGCAGTGCCAAAGTGCTTCCAGGTTGTCGCATTACTAATCGTAATACAACATCTTCTCCTTCACGAGGGGCCGGCCCTTCTTGTCCAATATACCATCTGACGGGTCTCGTTTCTGAGCTATAGATAGTATCCCAACAGATTGGACATGCCTTCCATCGAGCCTTTTTCTCTGGTAGAGGATTTGTGTCGTCGGTTGAGTGCATGTAGCGAATAAGACATGGCAGACAAAAAATATGTCCGCATTTTGCCATTCGAGGAGCTACAGGATGCGAGAGACAGATTGGACATGATGTGTCTTGTGATTCGGCAGATGCAAGAATTTGAAGAACATCATTCCAGTCTAAAGGCTGATCTGCGAACAGAGCTTGCTGCTTGTAATCTCCGTTTGGCCTGACTATAAACCGATAATTTGCGTGGATATACCTAGCTTTATCACTAGAATGATGACCAGATCCAATTCCATATATATTTCCACGTCTTGTTCCTCTTGCGATTGTGTTTCGGTAATCCTGTGGCCTAGGTGGAAGAGCGAAACTCATAAGATGTGTAATTGATGTTTGTCCTCTTCGACTATTGGCATTTCTCATAGCCGCCTAGCAGTATTAGTACCACTGATTGTCTGTAATCTGCTTATGATAAAGGAATAATCTAATCATCTGTAATGAGTTGATCTTTTGTACTGTGCCAATTGCTTGCAATCTACCACTGAAACAGGAACGCAAATAATGAGAACGTGAAGAAATGTACGACTTACGGATTCCGCCATAGCATCCTCATCCGCGAGCCTAGGTTTCTTGGAATTCCTATGTTGTTTTCGTTGACTTTGATTGTTTCTAGCAGCCGCAGATACACCACTTGATTGACTACCAGAGCGCCTTGTATTTGACTCGAAACTTGGAGATGTAATTTGGCTCTGTTGTTGTTGAGTGGGATTATGTGCGGTACTGAGAGACTTTCCACCAGGCGATGACGCGCTTTGCTGAACGGGGTTCATAGTTCAAAGTCTTTAGATATAGAGACTTCTCAATGTTCCAGTCCAGGCTTGACAATCAAATGGTCTCTCAGGCGGGGAATTTGATTGAACGTGTGAAGGAGGAAGTATCAGATGATATGATATGGCTCCAAGTGGTGTATCTTCATATGCCCTATGGTGACGTCTGGTTGCTTGATAGATTTGTTGCACTTTTCAATGTTCTCGATCCGATCCGATTTGATAATCGTCGGTCCCTCGGATAAGACAATTGCTCTTGATATGCGTAAAGCTGTGGTCAAAAAGTATGAAAAACAAAGCTAGAGTAGAACGATTGAAAGAAAAGAATGAGATAGCAAGGATGGGCAAACTAATAAGACAAAGTAACTTTGATATGAAAAGTCAAAAGATCCAGATAGTTTGATTTTGGAGAAGATTTCAGGCGCCACAAGGACGTTATTGATAGAGGACATAGAGGACATAGAGGACATAGAGGACATAGAGGACATAGAGGACAGGAAGAGTCACTCCAGATTACTTAATGAGGATGAGGGGCGACTTGAAAGTTCTCAATGTTATCGGCAATCTTATAGGGAAACGTTAGAGACATAAGACGCAATTAGATCGTTCGTCATTCCAGCCAGTACTTGGGTACTCAGATAGCTATCGTAGGTATGGGTGGGTATGTTTGAGACCATGAAGAAGATTCAAATGTATGGAGATATATGTCAACTCTCTTCAAAGCATTACCTAGGTACATTTTAGTTAGAAAGGCCATGTCCACTTCCACCACATGTGTAATATCAAATGGTCCCTTTCTTATATCGTTCTCGTCGGCATATATACAATGATAGCCAGTCCAGTTTAATTGTTCGAGGTAGGTACGGAGTACATGGGTAAAATTACATACACTCCTTCCTCTATGGCTTGCTTGGGGGCAAAAAGTCTTGGCAAGGCTTTCACTTTTTTGGCTCAGTCATCTTCTTTTCTGATCTCCATAATTTTGGAGGACTTCGGAAATCTATCTACCCCAAATCCAACAGTATAACACAACATCATATACGAATTTAAATAATAGTTATATCAATAGCTTTATTTGTGCAGATTTATCTTTCAAGGGACTGCCATCGCGCGCTTTTTAAATATAGAGATCTCTTTTCTACTTAATGCGCTAGTACTTTGGAGAATATACTCAAAAGAGCTCCCCCCATCTAACGAAGAGCCAATATCAGTTTCGCGCGACAGCTCCTGCCAGTCCAAACCATCCTGGACAAGGTAGGTTTGGAAAGAACTAACTTCAGCAAGCCGGCATGATGAACGGTCGTCATCTGCCGGCAGGGCAAGGTATGCAACAAGACCTGGGAAGACGGAGACCTTACAGTCATCAAGCTCAACCATATCCACCGGCGGCACCTCTGTACAATGGGTACATGCACCCGTACAACGCGAATTATTACCATCCACAACCATTGCCTCCTCAATATTATAATAATGGTTTGACTCAACAGTATAACCCATACCAACACTATGGTCGCTCGCCTCCGCCAATGATGACGCATTATACTCACCCACCACCACCTCCGCTTCAACCCCAAGCACCACCTTTTGTCCGACCTCAGCCATCTCCTGCTATTGCTGCCTCTCATCCACCAGTGATTGCGTCGTCTTACCAGCCAGCTCCAGCTCCAGCGCCTCCACTCCCTCAAACTCCCTCGAGCTTCTCAACACAATCGTCCAACACCCTTTCTGCAGGACCTCTCACGCCCCCAACTCCACAAATACAACCTGTTGCTCAGTCTCCACCTCCAGCTCCCAAACACTACATACCTTTTCAGGCACCTGTATGTTATAATCTTAAACATGCATTACTCAATTGCTGACATGACAACTAGCTGCCTTGGATATCCCCCAACACTACTGCACCCTGGCCGACCAGACGGCGTCGGAAAAGAAAGCAGAGTCCAGAGTTGTCTACAAATCCTGTGGAGCTTCCAAGTCTAGACAAGGAGATTGATACTGAGTCGAAGAAGGGCGTGGAGACGTCAGAATCATCGTCAGAACCAAAGCCGAGCATTGAAGAAGCTTCAGAGCCTACACCTGAAACACCTACTACTACCCAAGGTCCATCAGAAGACACTGGATCTACAGTGCCAACAACTCCATCTTCTACAAAGGCTTCGTCTCTACCTGCAGGTGGAGAAGTAACTCCTGTGGCTACAAAATCCCAGCGAGCTACTGTCCCTGCTGTCCCTGCCGTTCCTGCCATACGTGCCATTCCAAAATCTCAACCTAAAAGTACGCCATCGACGAATTCTCAAAATACCAATGGCCAAGTTGCAGCCGAGGCAGAAGTGACCAAGTCCGAAGTGACAAATGAGAATGATGCCAATGGCCCTACTACCGAAGAAGTCAAGGAAACACCTCCTCCTGCCAAAGCATGGGCTACACCAAGAGCTTGGACTGGTCTTTTTGGTTCATCTGGCGCTCCTACAGCTCCTACCACTATCAATGGTGGACAGAATGGATCCTCCGAATTCGGTAAAAATAACTCGGAATCACTAGCTGAAGCATTGCGTTCATTCAAGGCCGAAGCCAAGGACTCCAAAATATCATTCCTTGAACCTCGAGGTCTAGTGAACACTGGTAACATGTGCTATATGAACTCGGTTTTACAAGTTCTCGTTTTCTGTACTCCTTTCTATGACTTTCTTGATCAAGTTAGCAAGAAAGCAGCGCATAGCTTCAAGAGTCAAACACCTTTAATTGATGCCATGTAAGTGTACCAACAATGGATTTTGTGTGATTGTCACTAACGACCTACAAGGATCATGTTTATGCGGGAGTTTTCAGTTATTGATTCTGCAAAATCATCTGAGCAACTCAAAATGAGACTTAAGGAAGGAGAACTTGAGCAATATGGGGATTCTTTCACGCCAGATTTTGTTTACGATGTTATGCGACGTTTACCGAGATTTGTCACAATGCAGGTTAGTTTGAGTGTATCCTTTAAGTTTATATTTACTAATATATGCCATAGAGAGGACATCAACAAGACGCAGAAGAATTCCTTGGATTTTTACTTGAAGGGCTTCATGATGAATGTGTACATGTCATGAAGTCAAGTGACTCGAGCAAAAATTCGGCTGTCACCACACCCATGAACGTACCTTCGTCTCCTATCAGCGATACTGCGAGTCGACGCGGATCTGTTGATGACGTATGGCAACAGGTTGGACCTAAACAAAAAGCTGCTATTACCAGATCTTCTGGAACTATACTTACTGGTTCTCCAGTCACTAAAATCTTTGGTGGTAGCTTGAGATCCGAATTGCGTGTACCAGGCTTGAAAGACTCCATTACTCTTGAGCCATATCAGCCACTACAACTGGATATCGGTTCCCCGGATATTCATAATATCGTTGATGCCTTGAAAGGCCTAACACATTCAGAGGTCCTTCATGGCGATTTCAAGTCTCCAAAGGGTCCCAATGTAACCGCGACAAAGCAAGTATTCATTGAGACAGTACCCCCTGTACTCATCTTGCACTTGAAGCGTTTCCAATACGACAACACTGGCGGTACACAAAAGATTTGGAAGAAGGTTGGATATCCTTTGGAGCTCGAATTACCAAAGGAAGTCTTCCCAAGAACTAAGCGTAGTGTTTTTGCTCATGATGGCTATCCAAAGTATCGTCTAATTGGCGTTGTCTATCACCACGGTAAGAATGCCAGCGGTGGACACTATACTGTAGACGTCAGAAGACAAGATGGGAAGGAGTGGATCAGACTTGACGACACTGTTATCAAGCGTGTAAGGAGCGAAGATGTAGCTGAAGGAGGAAGCGAAGAAGATCCAAAAGTTTTGGCTGCTGCTTTGGAGGCTCACAAGAAGGATAGTTCATCGTCAGGAAACATTTTTGCTTCAATTGGAGAGGAAAATGGGGAAACTGAAGAGGATGGATGGAAACAAGCCAGTGGGTCCGGAAAGAAATGGTCAAGCGTATTAAATGGCGCTTCCACACCAAAGTCCAAACCTGCCACTGGATACGGGGCTGGCAAATCCTCACTCATGGATAACAAGGTCGCGTATCTTTTGTTCTATCAGAAAGTATGAGGGTCTTATTGGTGTAATGATAGGGCTGGGCACGGTGGATAGAAGGATGATGAGGACGGCGATGGTCGACGGAGGAGGCCGGACAGGTCGTTGAATGGGATGTCATGATTGATTCTCAAAATGATGAAAATTACGAGAAAATGAGATGAAATGACGAGAAGAGAGATGATTCGTGCTGAAGGTGCGGTCCCTTTCAAAAGTTAGGTATCCATGTTTCGCTATTCAGCAACGAAATTTTGGATGGGCGGTTGACTTAATCTTATATTAGGGTTAACAAAAGATGCATTGCAACTTTCTTGTACATTACTTTTTCGGATAACTTCCGAATTTTGGCATCATTTCTATGGCATGAGCGGTTGGCGCATGTTTAGGGAGGGAATTGGCGCGCAAAATACAGTATATGTTACGAGGAAGTTCTATGTATAATATCTAATGGTTATTCGCAACCGACCATGGCAATAAAAAATTAGCGATGAATAAGGAGTCACATAATGTTAGAAAATATTTTGTGTTGGACTCAACTGGGATGCATAGAGTGAAACGCAAGTCCGATTATGTTGAGCTGTCTACCTACCTAGTAGGTATAAAGATTAACAAAGCATTATACATCCGGTTGGTGATACAATGTTTCGACTATTCCTTTTATGTTTGAATCGATGAGTTGGTTGAGGCAAATAGCCCCGCAACTATTTGTTGTCACTACCTAGACAACACTTAATACACTTAATACACCTGATACACCCAATGCATCTAATACCTACATAATTCTACCTACATCAGAATACGTCTAATCAATACTACCTGAGTAACCTGACTAAACACTATTATCGATATCGTATTCGTAACTTAAGGTTAATAGGTAGTAGGTGCACCCATACGCACATTGTTATCCTTGCCCCTTTATTAAACTCTTGTAAAACGTAATTTGACAATTAAGATCCCCATCTTTTACTAGGGTTACTCGATTCTCGAAGGCTTTATTTTAAAGAGTCGCAGGGGATGAAGGAAGATCAATCCGACCCAATGTATGGCTTCCGAGTGGCTCAACTGAAATGGGAAACGGGAACTAGTAAACAAATATTAATTTTAAATAATTCCCAATGTAAAATGGAGACTGACTTGATTCTCATAATTTTGTTGACACTTTTTCTTGTACGCGTGTGAAATCATGATCTTTGAGCTTCTATTATAGCACTTTCCTTACAAGCGCTTCATTTGAAATTACATGTGGTAAATCATTGGGTTATACTCGTCCCAACTATCGTTCCGTTCCGAAATTACACAATGTCTGAAGGACGCGAGAGATATTCTTTGCGGCAGACGCCAAAGTAAGTACTCACTGTTATCTTTTCTCTCGTGTTTTCATTGGAGAGAGAAATCTAACAATTTATATAGAAAAACGGAACGTGCTGGTTTCGTCGAGACTCCACGAATCCGTCGCCAGAGAAAGTCACAATTCCCAGAAGACGCAGACGATTCTTCCTCCGCGACAGATAATCCGCCATCCAGGATGAGATCTTCGAGTCGAAAAGTCAATATGGTCGAGACAGCAACAACCAACGATCATGTCAGTAACGGCGCAGCAATGAATGGCTTCACTTCCGCATTGAATGACTCTAGTACGATCGAATCGTTGAAGAGCGGAAGCGCAAATGTCAAGAGCGAAACCGAGGCGAAGGCAGTTAATGGGAAATCTACAAAGGTTACAGACGATCCAAAGATTGACACATCTGGCCATTTCGATTTTGGTGGTTCTTTCGGCGTTAGTGCTATGATGATTGGTTTCCCTTGTCTCATGTGGTATATGTGGATTGGAGCAACATACTATGATGGCAAATTCCCCACACCGGAACCAGGTCAAGAATTCCTCGATTTTGTGAAACATCTGGGTGATCTCGTCTACACAGGGGCATACCCAAGTCTTCGTGCCTGGAAAATCTACTGGGTTTTCTTCGTCTTTGAGGCTGTCTTGTACTGCCTTATGCCAGGAGTTTGGGGTTATGGTAAACCGCTTCCTCATGAGGGAGGTAAGCAATTGCCATACTACTGCTCTGGAATCTGGTCTTTTTATTTCACCATCATCACCGGGGCTGTTTTGCACTACTTGGACATTTTCAAAATTTATACCCTGTTAGATGAGTTTGGACCAATAATGTCGGTAGCCATTTGCTCTGGATTTTTGGTCTCAATTGTTGCTTATTTGTCTGCTTTGGCACGTGGAGCTCAACACCGAATGACAGGCTATCCCATTTATGACTTCTTCATGGGGGCCGAGTTGAATCCAAGAATGTTCGGTATCTTGGATTTCAAAATGTTCTTTGAAGTTCGTCTACCTTGGTTCATTCTCTTGGGTCTTTCCTGTGCCGCTGCTGCAAGGCAATATGAACAATATGGCTATGTCTCAGGTGAAGTCGGATTCTTGATCATGGCTCACTTTTTGTATGCAAATGCATGCGCTAAAGGAGAAGAATTGATCATAACAACCTGGTATGTAGATCTCTATACAGACCTCAATACAGTTTACTAACTCTTTTAGGGATATGTACTACGAGAAATGGGGATTCATGTTGATTTTCTGGAATCTCGCGGGAGTTCCTCTCAGTTACTGCCACTGCACCATTTATTTGGCCAACCACCCACCATCTGAGTACTCGTGGAACAAGTATTTTCTTTTTGTCTTGTACACATCGTACCTATTCGTATACTGGGTCTGGGATACCACCAACAGCCAAAAGAACAGATTCAGATCTCGTGAACGCGGAACCGTCACAGATCGTAAAGCATTCCCTCAATTGCCATGGAAGGAGGTTATGAACCCACGTGTCATCAAAACCAAAACTGGTGACTCAATTTTGGCTGATGGTTGGTATGGAAAGGCTCGCAAAATCCATTATACTTGCGATTTCTTCTTCGCTTTCTGCTGGGGACTTATTACTGGCTTCAAGAGTCCATTTCCTTGGTTTTATTGTGTCTTCTTTGCCGGTATGATCTCTCATCGTGCATATAGAGATATTCAAAAGTGCCGGGAGAGATATGGAGAGGCTTGGGAGGAGTACGAAAGATTGGTTCCATATCTCTTCATTCCAGTAAGTTCCGCCTTATTCCCACCAATTTGATCGACTCTAGTTCGTTGCTAATTTAATCATAGGGCATCTTTTAAATGGTTATATACCATATATAACAATACCGAATGACTTCGGTCCCAGTCATCTAATCTAGATGGATGATTGGAAGTGCCCATGCCAGCACTAGATATTAAAATAAGAACATGGGCAGCTCGTATAGTAGGCGTAGTATTGAACTTCTCTTGTACATAGGTTATTGATATAAATTTTAATGCCCAATTGTACTCGAATAATACACCCAAAATTGATTTCATGAAGCTTGGTTGAATCATTAATGAATAGGGAGATAACATACATATATCTTATTTTATATAGCTCGCGTAGCTAAAGGCCACATATAATTCTAGAAGACCTGAATTATCGATAGAAAGGTTAGAAGACTCGACTTCATAAACGAATACAAGATGTAGTTATCAGAATATGACAACAGTCAGTAAAGTATGCAAATCTATTATAGCTACACGATACGATGTACGGCTGCTAGCCTTCATGCAGCCTTATGTATGGTAAAGGTTAATGAGGCTGAAAAGGAGTTCGGCGTTATATTTCGTCAACAATCCCTTATCGATGTAGCTATCGAAGCTCACTTAGACAACGATTCTATCAACCCTTAAAGACCACATACGCAATTTCTCAATTTCAATCAACGCGAGTTTTCGACTATCGCGTCCTCCTCTTTGATATCTTCTCTCTCTTTCTTCAACAAACTCCACTTCAATTCTATACCATCAACAAATATTCAAAATCATCATGGTGGATATCAGAATTGACAAGAATTTGTTTCAGGAACGATTATCACACTTTATATCATCATGGAAAGCTGATAAGAGAGGCGGCGACGCGGTTTTCAATGGCGCAAATAGTATCTTGGTGTTAATGGGGAAGACGGAGGATGTGGCAAGCTTTCAGAAGAATAATGCGATTCATGTGAGTTTAAATACCTGCGAAACGTTTCACGAGAAATTACAATGGAGGGAAGGTCGAATGCTGATGAAGAAATAGTTTTGGCTATTAGGCTACGAGTTTCCTGCGACGCTCTTCCTTTTCACAGTCGATACTTTATACATCGTGACAACGGCAAAGAAAGGTGCGTGAATCGTCATTCTATATGCGCCCCCAAATTGGAAGCTAATATTGGAATAGCGAAACATTTGGAACCTTTGAAAGGTGGAAAGATCCCTCTCGAAGTCTTGGTTAGAGGCAAAGATGCAGCAGCCAACGAGAAGCTTTTCACAAAGATCGCAGATGTCATTAAATCGTCGGGGGTGAGTCATGAACAATATTACTATGCGCAACAAGAACAGTCTAACAAATTCTTGTTTGTAGAAGAAAGTTGGAATTCTACCAAAAGATACATCAAGTGGCCCTTTTATCGATGAGTGGAAGAAAATCTATACCGAAATCAAGGACGTTGAAGAAGTAGATATTGCGCCAGCATTATCTGCTGCGGCTCTGGCAGTAAAAGATGAGAATGAATTGGTAAGACAATAAACATGAGGTAGAAGAACTGGCCGATGCTAATACATTCTCCAGCGGGCTATGCGAAATTCCTCAAAAGCATGTACTGCACTCATGAACCCATATTTCGTCGAGGAAATGTCAGGCATTTTAGATGAAGAGAAAAAGGTCAAACATAGTGCCCTGGCCAACAAAGTGGATGGCAAATTGGACGACGCCAAGTTTTGGACTTCGGTAGAGCTTCCTAATAAACAGAGGATGCCAAATGACTTCGACTCATCACAATTGGACTGGACCCATGGACCTATCATACAAAGTGGTGGAAAATATGATTTGAAGATGAGTGCTCAAGTCGATGATGAGTTATTGCATGCGGGTGTCATCATTTGTTCTATGGGTCTTCGATACAAGACCTACTGCTCCTTGATTGGCCGAACTTACCTCGTCGATCCAAACAAATCCCAAGAGAGCAACTACAAATTCTTATTGCAGGTTCACAATCTTGTCATGAAGGAAATTCGCGATGGCGCTCATGTCAAGGATATTTACGCCAAAGCTTTAGCCCTCATTAGAACCAAAAAACCCGAGCTGGAGAAGCATTTCTTGAAGAATGTCGGAGCTGGAATCGGTATCGAAACAAGGGACCCTACTTTACTCCTGAATGCCAAGAGCACTCGCAGCTTAAAAGACGGAATGACTCTTTGTGTCACAACAGGGTTCAATGATATCGAGAACAAAGATCCTCAAGACAAGAAGAGCAAAATTTACTCTTTGGTATTATCGGATACTGTTCGTGTCACTCAAGCGGAACCTGTCATTTTCACAGGCGATGCCCCCTCGGAACTTGATGCGACCTCATTCTTTTTCAAGGATGAAGAAGATGAGCCTGCACCAGAACCAAAAGCTACCAAGGCAAAGAAGGATTCGAGTGTTGGAGCCGTTGCAGCTAAAAATATCACCAAGACAAAACTCCGGGGTGAACGATCAACTCAAGTTGATGAAGGTGCCGAAGCCAGGAGGCGTGAGCATCAAAAAGAGCTCGCAAAAAGAAAACAAGCCGAAGGTCTTGCAAGGTTTGCCGAAGCTACTGGTGACCAAAATGGTGTCGCTGTGAAGAAATTTAAGCGATTTGAATCTTACAAGCGTGAGAATCAATTCCCTCCAAAGATCAGAGATCTCGCTATTGTCATGGACGCAAAAAACTCAACTGTTGTTTTACCCATTATGGGCCGTCCAGTCCCTTTCCACATCCAAACTATCAAGAACGCCAGTAAGAGTGACGAGGGTGAATTCTCATACCTTCGAATTAATTTCTTATCTCCTGGCCAAGGTGTTGGTAGAAAAGACGATCAACCATTCGAAGATGTTTCAGCACACTTTGTTAGAAGTTTGACATTCAGATCTCATGACGGAGATAGATTTCAAGACATTGCCAATCAAATTGGTAACATGAAAAAAGACGCTGTTAAGCGTGAACAAGAGAAGAAGGATATGGAGGATGTTGTTGAGCAGGACAAGTTGGTGGAAATTCGAAGTAAGTTCGCAACTTGTAGCCATTCTCTATTTTTCTCTATAGTTACTAATATAATCAGATCGTCGTCCAATTGTTATGGACAACGTTTTCATTCGTCCAGCTATGGATGGTAAACGTGTACCCGGAAAGGTCGAAATTCATCAGAACGGTCTTCGATACCAATCCCCTCTAAATCTTCAACACCGAGTTGATATCCTTTTCAGTAACGTCAAGCATCTTTTCTTCCAGCCTTGTGACCATGAATTGATCGTCATCATTCATGTGCATTTAAAGGATCCAATTTTGATTGGTAAAAAGAAGACCAAGGATGTTCAATTCTATCGCGAAGCTACTGATATTCAATTTGATGAAACTGGAAACAGAAAGCGAAAGTACAGATATGGCGATGAGGAAGAATTCGAAGCAGAGCAGGAAGAACGAAGACGCCGTGCTGATCTCGATCGACAATTCAAAGCATTTGCTGAGAAGATTGCCGACGCTGGTAAGAACGAGAACGTTGATGTTGACGTGCCTTTCCGTGAACTCGGGTTCGGTGGTGTACCAAATAGGTCCAGCGTTTTCTGTCAACCTTCCACAGATTGTTTAGTTCAACTTACTGAACCTCCTTTTATGGTCATCACTCTTGAGGATATCGAAATTGCTCACCTAGAGCGTGTTCAATTCGGACTCAAGAACTTTGATATGGTCTTTGTATTCAAAGACTTCCACCGTGCTCCTTACCATATCAATACCATTCCTGTTGAATCACTCGAAAATGTCAAGGAATGGTTAGATTCCGTCAATATTCCATTTTCCGAAGGTCCACTCAATTTGAATTGGCCAACGATTATGAAGACTGTTACAGCCGACCCTCATGGATTCTTTGAGGATGGTGGATGGGGCTTCTTGGCAACGGAATCAGACGATGAAGGTGGTGATGAGGAAGATGAGGAATCTGCTTTTGAAATAAGTGATGATGAAATGGCAGCTACGGAAGAAAGTTCGGATGAAGATAGTGATTTTGATAGTAATGCAAGTGAAGATGAAGGAGAAGAGGATAGTGATGAACAGAGTGAGGGGGAGGATTGGGATGAATTGGAGAAGAAGGCCAAGAGGAAGGATATGGAAAGTGGATTGGAGGATGAAGAAGAAGCACCCAAGAAAAAGAGAAAGCATTAAGTAGATCACTTGATGCGTAGATTGAGTGGCAGTGGCAAAGATGGAATTTGTGACAGCAGATAATGGCATGGTACTGGGATATCTTTTTGAGGGATAGGATGAATTGAGATGAGATGAGATGAGAAATAGCATCTCGAATTCTTCACTTGTATTTTTGAAACATCTTTTTTTTTTCTCGCTCTCTATAATTACTAGTCTTTGGTTGGCGTTGGGAATGAATGATATGATGAGGGGTGGGGAAGAGGTATACAAATAAATTAAAATCTTTTATGGAGATGCATGGATGTAGTAGGCGAAGAAGAAAAACCTTTCGAGGAATGAGACAGGGAAAGAAGGAAGCGAGTGGGTGAAGTGAGAAGTGGGAATTGGGAAGCCAGTTCTCAGCAGTGGGTAGTTGGGGGAGGGGAGGGAATAAAAAGTTCTTTTTTTTGACTCGATTTTTGATCTTGTGATTTTGCAATGGTAGAATTGTGTTATTATGTGTTTGATGAATGAGTTTGGGATAGGCATTTGTCTATTTTATCCTAAATTTCCCTGGAGAGTGAGTGAGTGAGTAATCGATATAGGTGGTGGGACCTTCGCTTCCCGTGCATTCATTCATCTATCCAATCAATCATTGAAACCCACTCAAATTTCATCAAATAGAGAGGTAACATTATATTACGATTAATCCGCCAGATAATCCTCTCTATCCACATCCACATCTCCCTCTACATCTACATCATCGCTATCTCCACTTCCATCATCTCTCCTCCCTCTACTATTATTCCCACTGCCATTTCCACCTCTGCCCCCACCCCCAGAGAAATACCCCTGATCAATTTTCCAAATCCACTCTACCTTTTCCCTCTCGCTCCTCGCTCTAAATAACCACGTATTATTCGTTCCGTAGACTGCAAATACCGTTTCTTCTATTTCTCTTCTGCTCTCTCCATTACCATTGCCATTAGCATTGCCGTTCCCTCTCCCTCCGTACCCCATAATTCCCATGCCCATTCCACTTCCGCTCCTTCCTCGGCCTCCATACCCATAAATGCCTCCTATGCCGCTATTACTCCAACTTTGCTGTGCACCCGCACCCGCATCAGCAGGACTACTATTCCGGCTTGCATTCCTGCTCGCATTCCCACTCCCACCCTGTCTTTCATTTCTCAACAATTTCGCAATCTCAGGACTATGGTCTACCCTTGCATTTCTCAATCCAACCACATTTACCTCTTCCCCGCTATTCGGGCCCGCAACCGCATGAATATGTAGATACGGTCGTCTGAGCTCCACGAATCTGCGTATCCATTTCGTACTATCCGCGGAAGGGACTAAAAGCATTCCTGCTTTAAGCACACTGGGATTCTTTTTGATTTGAGAAATAGTGGCGAGATGTTGAGGTATGGATGGGATAGGGTGGGCGTGTGGAATGGGCGAGGTTTGACGGGATCGAGATGTTTGGCGGGAGTTTGCGGTGGATGGGTGAAGTGAATTCGAAAAATTTGATGGGCGGGGTGAGTTTGAGCGAGAAGTATTGGATGTGAAAGAGGATGTGTGGAAGAGAGATGGAGCAGGCGAACCATTGATAGGTGGTTCGATATTAGTTGGTGTAAGAATGGTTGTTGATGGATCGCGGCAGAGATGAAAGTATTTAGTAAACTTTTGAAGAAGAGCGGTTTGATGTGGGTTGTATTCGGATTGATTCTGGGACTTTTCTTGTTCTTGACTTGGATCATGGGGCATAGAATCAGTGCCTATGGCAGAATCCGACTTTTCCGTAATTTCGTTATTAAATTCACCATCCCCATGTATACCTAGAGCATTTCCATCAACAGATGATGGGAGTGCCTCATCTATCGATAATGATGGAAAACTTTCCTTTGTAGCTGGCGGACTGACAGGAAGTGGTATGTCGGCTGGATCTCGATTAATAACCTGTGGAATCGAAGGAGTGGGTATCGATCTTGATATTGGTACTGGTGTTGATGCGATACGTCTCAACAAAGGCTGAGCAGCATCGATTTCTGCCAGTCTCTGTCTCTTTCTCCTCGCCGAAATAAAATCTTTAACCAGACTAATACCTCTCGGTGTCCAATTTGTAAGAGCTTCTTCCCCTTTAACATAATCTTCCGATGTATTCATTCTCCACAGATCACTCACTCTTTTTATGGCCACTGGACGAACAGAGATAGAGTAAATACTTGTCATAGAATGAACAATTCGTACACTTTGAAATAATGATGCGAACATTGACGTTGAACGAACATAATTGCGCGACATGATTTGAGAGCAAACATCCATACTGAAACTCATCGGGCGAGATAATTTCTCGGATTTCACATCCCATGAAAGGGACATTTGAACTTTGTATTTATCTGCTGTTACCCGATCAAGGAGTAAAGATTCATGAGCACTCGAGTCCCATTTTCCAACAATGCACACATTGCTGGTGCCGTTTGCATTTGCTTTAACAATGGGCTTGGAAAGTAATTTGAGGTAAAGCGGAGGAGTCGAAGGGGAGCTGAGATCCGGACTTTTCCCAATGTGATCAACGAGCTGAATCCGCCCTACACGTAAACCAGTGACATCCGACCAAGGTAAAGCATCACCGGAATTATGCGTCAAGGTAACAGCAATTCTGCGTTGTAAGCCTTGATGAAGTTGGAATGTTCCTTGGTCGAGCTCACTCGTTTGAATCACTTCAACTGCTGGATAATCACCACTCTCGGCCAACTCCAGTATTTGAACTTTAGCAAATACATCATGTTTCTCTTCAGAATAGAACTGCGACTCTGATATACGAGCACCCTTGCGCTTCTTCTTGGGTTGGGGGATGTTGTCTCGCATATCGTCCCAACTTAGAAGTTTATCCAAATGCATTGATGAAACTTTGGCAAAGATAGCCACACGAAGAGAAACATCTGTAGGGCCAAACATTGGAACGCTCATACTATGAACGCTTTCGAATCGGATTGGACCTTCGTCAAAATCTTTGATCATCTGAGTCGTTGTGACACCGCCTTCATTTGAAGCAGGAGGTATGAACAATTGGCCATGAACTTCTGTCCCTTCCCGCTCAGCAAATCCTATCATTTCATGCATAACAACATTAAACTTCAAGGTGTTTGAAGGGGCTTTTGCTGAAGATGGTTCCAATGAGAGCTTGATGATACCAATAGCATGCATTGTAAATGGCGAAAGAACATCAAGAGTAAAATCCTGAACTCGACTCTCAAAAACTGCTGATAGAGGGACATCAACATCTCCAACATGTGTATACTGTGGCATGCAAGTTTCCATGAAAGGATTGTCGAGTCGAAAATGTTGAAGGTACTCCGGCCGATCAAGGTACTGATGCATCTGCCTCATCTTCCGGATACGATCCTGAAGTTTATCAAGGCTCCATAGATGAGCCACATTATTCCTGTAGTCTATTACTCGTACGCCGATGCAAGGTTTTGTTGCATCTTCGAGATGAAAATCATCCCCCTCTATATCATTAAGAACCATATCATAAGAAGAACATAAAGCGTGCCCTATATCAACAACAGCAAATTGAAAAACAACATTCTCATCCATTTCGTGACTCATTATCTGGGCTTCCTTCAGAATTGCTGCATTTTGAAATACAGCTTCAGCCATTCGAACATATCTTCGTCCTTGCCAATGTTTTGCAACTTTCTCGGCAATCGCAATTTCTTTCTCTGATAGTGGAGGTGGTCCATCTGGTCCCGATTTTACCGGAGACAACTCTTGTAATTTCTCTTCATATTCTTTTCGCTGAACCTCCAATTTTTTGAGCATCTCCTCTTTAACTTCTCTGAGTGTCTCTTCCATTCTCACTTTTTCCTTTTTGATTTCCTCAACCTCGACATTTGAGGTTTTGGCCGTCTCAAGTTGTTCCTGGAATTCTTCTCTTTGCTTTTCCAACTGAACTTGCATTTCCTCTCTAACTTCACGCATTTTGTCTTCGACTTCTCCTTGCTTGGGTGTTGATGGCATGGTCAGTGCAGTGTCCAAAGAGAAGTTATCCAAAGTACCGTTTGAAAGATACTTTTCTCGCACAGGATACGATGTTACCGAGTCTAGATCATCCTCCAAATTTGCAGTTGCACGTTCAGCCCTTGCTCTTTGAACATCCTCGAATAAAACATTGAGCTCCTCATCGGACAAACCTGCAATCTTTTGATCGGTTCCTAAAATAGCTCCAGCTGCCTCACGTCTTGCTAGTGACCAATCAGAAAGACCTCGTCCAGGCACTGGGGAATCTGCTCGACTACTGCCATCAAAATCGAGGTCGGAGATAGCTTTGCTGAATGTTCGATCATGGGTTGGCCGAGGGGTAGACGAAGGCGAGAATTTATCCCAATCTTTAAAATTTTCCAATTGGTTAGCAGTAACAGAATGCCGCAGGAGGCTCTGCTCTGCGCGTTCCGCTCGAGCCTCGGTTGGATTGTTGAACCTAAAAATATGAAAGTCGCCAAGAATAACTCTGAAACCACTTCTCAGCCGAGTTGGCTTTTCGACTCTCTGCCCGTTGACCATCACTGCTGCTCCTTCATTTGGTATAAGAGTAACCACATTATCGACATTCTCAAAAGTGCAATGCTCATGTAATATACGAGTTCCATTAAGTCGAATTTCCGCCGCATGGGCTGCATTCGTATCGACATTTCCAACTGAAGTTGACCCAGGTTTGAGGTTGTACACAAGACATTCTGCTAACAGTGGATCATCGGACAAATTCACAAGATGAGGCATCTTCTTTGGTGTATGTAATCCAACAAATCCCTTCTCGATACTGATACCCAATTCTTCCAGGGCCGCTTCTCGCTCTTTGTGAATTTCTTCAGTCTTTTGCAATTTCTCTTCCCAAGTCTGATTAAGATCCGAGTAGAGTTTCTCGCTTTGATTGAGTTGTTCGGTGATTTCCGCTTTCGATACCTTCTTCACAGCACCATCCGATGAAACAATCGTGACCATTTGCTTCTCTAGAGGTGTACCTTCGGCATAAATCTCATCCGCTGGGCCTCCCCCTCCTCCGCCCCCTCCACCACCTGTCAATTTACCTCGCAATTGAGCCAATTCTTCTTTCAACTCACGGATCATACGAGCATTCGCGTCCTCGTTTACAACTGCGTGATTCTTGATTCTCTTCGCACTATCAGCATATCGCAAGGTACTCAAAGTTTCATCGAAATTTATATCTGCAGGACTAATAGCTGCAATCATAGCTGTCATACTATTTCCCCCCAGAGAATCTTTCAGAAGCCAAGTCAATACACTGTCTCGGTAAGGGACTTGATTCCCCTTTCCCACTTTCTTCTTCTTTCCTTCTGATAAGTCGGCCAGCGCAGCAATAACTCTACCAAGTGTCGATAGAGATCTATTAATCTCCGCACCTTCTTTCAATCGAGCTCCAGTTGCACCCGTAGAATTTGCTCGCTCGGAACCTGCCAAATCGACCAAACTAATTTTCGCAACCTTTTCCATTGCCATCTTTGTTTCAACGTCCAATCGTTTCTGAGTCAAAGTCAAAGTGAAGACCGCATGACTTCGACTAGAAGTTTCGTTCATATTCGTAGCTGCAACGGTACGTGCTTTATTTCCCTCGTCCATCAAGTTTTCAATCTCTTGAAAACTACTCACAACCAATTTCGCCAAGTCTTCCACATATGGTCCAGTTGAAGGATGTTCTCGAACTTTCAGGTTGCCTTTTGTCGACGGGTTTAGAAGATCTCGTACTCGTTCATTGTAAATCTCCAGATAGGATACCTCGACCGTGCATTTCAGATTCTTGTCCTGTTGTAGTTCCCCTATCCTCTCAAACATATCCTGACAAATCTTTGGAATGACACCAGCATCTTTTCCATATCCCATCATCGAGTAAGATTTCCCTGAACCCGTTTGGCCATATGCGAAGATACAATTATTGTAACCCTGAAAGGCATTATCCAAGAGAGGTTTTCCCAAATCGGTGTGGAGGTTGTCTTGTCCTGCGTAACTTGGATCATTTTTGTCAAAGGACCAGTATGAACGATCGAATGCGAAAACCTTCTGGCCCGAATCTCCCTTTCCACCCTTTGCATCTCTTGATTTCGCCTCATGTCCTTCTGGTGGGGTGATGACCGTTTGCGCATCTTTCATTTGCACTATACATTTTGCTCCGCGATCGATCTCTATCCCGAGGCATCAGTCCTGACACAAAAATGGGGTTTGACAACATATCCACCGCATACCTCTACTGTTGAACGGCCTACACCGCACAACGACTTTAATATTTCCTCCACCACCGGGCGCCATGTTTGTAGATGTTCAATAGTCCAGATTATCCTTTTCGTGAAGCTCCCCTTTCACAGCCGCTATTTCTGCGAGAGATCTTGCTTGGTTGAGGGGATCGTAGGTTGTGGTCGAATAGACAGATGTCCAATGGATACTGCGGCTCAGGTCTTATGAATCATCGAAAGAGAAAAGGAAGGACGTTAAATTGATCAGTGTATCGTGGTTATCATTGTTGTTATCGTTAGAAGTCGTCAATAGGAATTGCGGAATTATTTGCTTTTTAGGTTTCTAATGGATGCGCGGCGTCAATATGGCCTTTGTATGCGCCTGGGAGAAGTTACCTGGGTAAAACTTCTTAAAATAACAATATGGGACAATTTAGGTGTATTGGTGTATTAGTTTTGAAGTAAGACAATAGGTACGGTAGTATGTTATGGGATTCAAATGAATGTTGAACTGAAGCTTATCAGAACTTGGAGATTGTACTGTATTTCGTAAATACTTTAATATCAGATGATGTGGCACAGGTCTCAGGGTATCTGTCAGTAATATTTTAATGTTGACAGTCGCGTCGCCGGGGCAAACCTCGCGTCCCCTTGAATTTGTTTAAACTCGACAGGAAAACAAGATGAAGGGAGGAGGTTATCCTGGTTGTTGATACAGTCAGGTTCAACAAAGGAACAAATCAATCGAGAGATTGGTTTCGAGGGAGGGGTGAGTAAAGTAAAACATAACGTGATCTTAGTGTGTATTCTGTCGTTTGATTGGTTCGGAAGCTCGAATTAGAATTTCTATCTACCGGGCGGCGGTATATTAGGTATGTTTCTACATCGTGCTATGACTCCTATGAGTAAGAAGGGAAGTATAAATGTAAACTTGCAAAGGTTGGAAGGGCAGAAGGGGTTTCTAACCATTCTACTGATTCAATCAGATCTTGCACGGGTGAGCTAGCAGAGGGCTACTCTTCCTCAAGGTCCATGACTTCCAAGGTTGTTCAAGACTGCGAGTTCTAGCCAGATATCGATTTGATATTCATATTGATATTCATATTTTTATATCCACCAAATGCTCTCCGTGTACTATTCTAGTCAAGTATATTGATACGGAAGAGAATAGGAAATAACCCTTCAATCAGTATCTGTATGCACGCAGACATGTATAACACATACACACACATACACTCTTCACATATCGATATTTATCAAAACACATCTCTATACTAGCCTTTAGAGAACCCCTTTAACAAGTGGGTGCAGAGAGATACCGTCCCATCGCAACACTCTCTCATTACTCTTGTTGGTGAAAGGAGATACCAAGTAACACATCTGCCCCGCCATAACACTTGAACACCGTTTTACCTCCAAATTCGAAGATTTAGGACAAAATATTGAATATCCCGTCAAATACTCTCCTCCTTACGTATCCACTCACATCTCTCGGGCGCCAATTCCGTGAAAATCTTATGATGTGCAACGAGAGGACTGACAACCACTTGCATCGTGTACTACCCAAGTATATTCAATGTGTAACCCCCTCCATTGTCGTTATCAAGAATGGGATTACCGAAGTGTCGGGGAACCTATCAAAAGAATCCGGTTGTGTGAAAGATTACGATCTGTTGTAATCCGCAACCCCAGATGTACCTACCCGTCATGATGATCAAGGGTCCTTTTCCATGTATGTGTATGTATATCTGTACCTAGGGAACAAGAGTGAATGATGGTCAAAAAGTAATTCCTATGGTAACATTTGAGTATGTACCTAGGTAATATGGAGAATTGATTTATGATATTCTGTATTCGAGACATGTCGATGGGATCCATGGATGTAGACATTAGATAGTTGGACCAATAGACAATTTAGATAATTAGACCTGGAGTCGTGATATGTTACAATACATCATATCATGTTGATCCAATTGATGAGTGACATTAGGATGTATTTTTTCAATATTGAATAACGGTGTAAGTTGTTGTACTGTTGGTAAAGCACGTATCTGAATGGACTGGACTGGTACGAAGACAGGCTCGGCAGGTACTAGGTAGGTACCGGTATCCAGGCTCGCTAGGTGCTTATCCGTACGGGAGGGAAAGTTTATCCTGAGAGCCCCGGGCCGAGATGAAGTGGACGCTTAGATGATTGAGGTTAGATTTAAAGGAGAAAGGAGCAAGTGATGAGGGGAGAGAAGGGGGAGAGAAGGGAAAGGGGAAGAAGGAGAGAAGGGGGAGAGGGAGAGAGACTGGAAAGAATGAAATAGAGGGAACTTTGTAGCTGGAGGGGTGATGATTTACATGACTACATATTTAGGTACATACATACCTAGTACTACTAATATAACTAGTGCTGGATACCCATATTACCCAATGCCTAGGTACAATGTAAATAACATTGACCGCTATTCTTATAATTAATAACTTGGAAGTGTGTAGTAAATTTCATCAAAACAAATCAGAAGCCCTATTCATTAATTCCATATTCCATACATAGGTATCACATATTATATTATATATTGTATATTATGTATTGTATATTATGTATTGTATATTATGTATTGTATATTATGTATTGTATATTATGTATTGTATATTATGTATTGTATATTATG
>PQXL01000316.1:0-47172 GCA_004916875.1 Botrytis galanthina
TTCTTGATCATTATTATCTATGGGAAGCTAGTACTTTATATAGGGTAGCGCTAGCGCGACGCTAGCTAATACAGTGCCCTCTTTGATCACATGATCGATCTCCCGACAAATGTAAAAGATTAGAGTGTATTAAAATCACGAGCTTAAGAATTGACAATAAATTATAGTCCATGTCAAAGAATTAGCGAAGTTGAAAAGGGGCAATGAGACTTTTTTATGGTAGTAGATATTAACTATAAAAATCGACAGTGATAGGTCTTAGGATTTAGAAGAATTTAAAATCAAATTTAGATATTGATATGTAACAAATGTTCTCGAGAGTTACAAGGGGGAATTTTCCTAAAAGGTGTTAAGAATAAGAGGAGAAAGGATTTCAACACTTATATATATAACGGAAAGAGATGACTGCGGAATAAAATAAGATCGAATAAAGAATAAAGTAATGAAATAAATGAAAACGATTATATATCTTCATTTTCTGATAGTAAAAACCTTGGAATGATGTTGAGTATATTAAATATATCAACGAAATAGATATGAAATACAAAATCCTTTACAAGCTAATCTCAAGTAGATTATTCGACTGTAATCGTAAGATCAGATAAGTCTCATGTTGGTGGAAACCATTAATCCATTCCTTACAGAATTCTATTATAATTTACGAGATTCAAACTTAGAAGGGGTCTTTATATACTGGTGTGATAGACTTCACAGGTGAAATAAAATCTTAAAGGTTCGAAATATATAAATTGTTGAAATATATAAACCTCAATTAAATTCGCCCTACCGCACTCAATATATAAGGAACTAATCATTCAAGAAAAAAATAGTAGATGGTAGATAATTGACAACGCAGTCTTTCATGTGGCGGAGTCTTGATGAGCATATAACCAACTTCAAATGTATAGCTTTCTATCTGTTTGATGGAGTATTACATGCCATGTCAAGAGTCTCGTCTACTAATATTAAAGAGAATAAAATAGTATGACAAGTGACAGCAAAAATAATATTTAAATTGATGATAAAAAATAGGTATTTGATCTGATAATTCTTACTATTGACAGTAAAAGTTATAGATACTTCAGATGATAAAGGAATGATCTAAATATTACACCTGAAATCACAGTGGAAAATAGAAATAAATTATAATGATTGTATAGCACCAAAACCGCAGTTCATTTAGTCACCTACCGTCCTTTCCATCGTAGACCATTTCTTTTATTTTCATTCAAGATACATAGAATTGTGAGAGTAATGGGATCTCTTATATATCCAAAACTTTGAGACCCTCGGGGTTCGGATAATATATCATCCAGTACCTAAGTAATATCACATGATAAAAAACAATCCGTTTCCCCGCACATTCACCATACGCAATACCCCTCCCAAAATATAATCAACACCTGCAGTCCTCATACTGGAAATCTGTACATTCATTCAATTTCGAAGATTTACAGTAGGAACTAAACGTATTTATAGCATGAAAGCGATACATACCTAGGTACGTAGGGAAAGAGCGATATTTATTCATTTGATTGAAGGAATAAAAAATACAAGACATCGGAATTTTTTTAAGACAATAGTCTTCATTTTATTTTATTATCCATATATTAATGTACAAAGAATTATATATAATCGGCACAATTCATACCACATCATTCATTAACCCCATCCAACAATCACAACTATCATACAAAAAATCATATATCTTTTTCAACCCCAAAGACTTATTCATTTAACCAGCTTGGTACATTGCCAATGCAGCCACATGTGGGTTAACATTTGACAAGTTAAAAGCAGTATAAGTTTGATTTGTATCCGTCAAAGCCAAAAACATAGTACCATTGATAGCTGGATCACCCTCATAAGTTGAAACATCTGGTTGAATGGTCATGGCATAATTAACACCATTTGTTGATGAAACATTCATGAGAGGTGAATATGTAACATTCAATTGGGAAACCCACATTGCCCATGATGGTGTACCAGCACTGGTTGAAGTAACGTAAGAGTTATTTGGTCCAATAGCTTGACCAGGATTATCCCATTGAAGGTAAACCTCACGTCCTGGATATGAAAGAGGAATAGATCGGTTTTGAGAAATAGATGCTGAACAATCAAATCCAGTGACATTGTTACCAATACATGAATCGATTGGTGCTAACTTTGAGTCACTTGGTGCGGCAGGACCAAATCCTGCAGTCTCGTTGAAACCAGTTTGTGTAGCATTACGACGAGCAATGTTTGGTTGGTTGAGAATGGTAAGTTGTGGGAAGTTTTGCCAAACAAGACGCTTGGAATCCGCTGGACATGAAGAAATATATGGTGCGAGAAGAGTCCACGCCCATGATTGTGGAATACCAGTTTCAAACCAAACTGGCATGGGGAAGAGACCAGCAAATTGACGAAAGATCATTTGTTGACGAGCTTCAGTTGCAATTGATTGATCAAGAAGTTGTGCAACTTCACGTGAATCAAGATGAGCTTGGAAACCCCACACTCCAGATTCTCCATATCTAGTAAGCTTTTGAGTAAAGTCGAATGCTTCAGTAACGGTAGTGAAAGGATAATTGTATGTGCATTGTGGTGTTGCTCCACCTGGTCCTCCAAGTAAATTGGAAAGCAAAGTAGCATGACCAGCTTCTTGATCGGCCATAAATTCAATGAGAAATCTATCACTAGGTGTGAGACCAGCGGCTGTGAATTCTTCTTCGGAGAATGTAGCAAGAATATTATGGAAGAGATCGAGTTCAATCCACTCTTGATAAAGACCCAAAAGAATTGATTGATAATCAAAATCAGATTGAACACGATAGACTGGTTCAGTGCCATTTGTTCCAAGCCCACCAGCTGGTTGGTATGGAATTGGTTGTGGCTCGTGAAGTGTACCATCAGGTACATATGTTGTTTCTGCTTTTCTAGCTGGCAAGATTGGTACCTCACTAGCTAATGCGATAGTACTCAAAGCTCCAGTGGTTGTAGGTGTACCACTGTACGGGCCATGACTTGTGACACCTGTAACTTCAGGACTGATGACTGGTGGGACTGGAGCAGTGGCACCTGGAATTTCTGATGCTGGAATTCCAGCGATTGAAGCGACTGATGAAACTGCTGCACTATTTACAGATGGCTGTTCATTTTAGGAATAGACGCCGAATGGTGAGGCAGAACCGGAAGCTGCTGGAGAGCCTGTAGCAGCTTGAATTTGACCATCATTGATTTGACTGATGGAAGCTGGAACAGCTGCGACCGCTGCAATGAAGCTAGCGGTGATGCTTGCCTGATAAAACATTTTTAAAAGTTCAATGTGAATGAACAAGTAAAAGGCAAAAAAGTGTTGCTTGAATAAAACAAAAATTGAATGAAAACAAGTGATTGATATAGAAATTCGATTGCCACGGGAAGCTAAGGAGCTTCATGACGCTTGTCATAGAAAGCTCTTGTGGAACTATGAAGTAATGAAAAATAACAAATAAACCCTTAGCTTGTCGAAATTATAATTATTGATTGGTTCTAAGAAAAGTAATTTTCATAAATCGTGGAAATAATATCAAATCCTCAATGTCATCCTTTACGTCAACACATTAAATGGAGAAAAGCTGGAGAAAGCGGTTTGGTACATACGGTAGTACATACGGTAGTACGCAACCGGTGAGAAGCTCTAGTATCGGTATCGGAATCTAAATCTTGGTTATGGGAAAGACCTTAAAATGTGGAAATGCATCGGGATTAAAGATTTGTAAGAATGATTCAATTGATTGATTGATTGATTGATTGATTATTGATCGATTTATTGATGAAGGAGATTTACTCCGCCCATGACAGTCAAGGGGACAATCGATTGGGGCAATCGACTGGTTGTGGCAGGAACCAGAAATGATCAATAAAGCCTTTCGAGGAGTAAATGTTCCGGCTATATAAAATATTAGCAAAGATTCAGTCGATCAATTTCAATATCAAAAATGGAGGGACATGGAAATTCGCCTCAAGTTGTGAGTGTTGGGAAAGCTACCATTGCCCATTTTGTATGAAGAAAGCTACCATACCCTATTCTGTAAGAAAGCTAAGAAAGTTAGAATTCACGATTCGATATTAACGTCATAGCTACTCGTATAATCTCCTATAAGCTTTTAGCGACTCTATGAGAAAACCTCAGTGCATTCGAGAATCAAGTGCTTCCATTATGTCCGCGGGTCGTTATCTCATGGTCTCGATGAACAGTTGACCCCAGAGTTCTCATTCTATTTTGGACCTAACGACGGTGTAATAGATAGTGTAGAATTAGTTTCCTTTATCTATCAAAGCACCTTCATCTATCAAAATAAATCATAAAGCTAGATCCCTCATCGAGATACCTACTACTAGATATGCCGTATCATATCGTGCTAGATGGTGACATCGATTCTCGTTTTCGGACCTGATATTTGATTTTTGGTAAGGAATTTTTGGTAAGGAATTTGCGATTGATGTGCATATTTGCCTCTACTAGTACTCGGATCAAAATTTCTGTGTATGAATTCTCATGAGTTCTCAACACAAACCAGTCTCCAGCCAGTCTCCAGTCTCCAGTCTCCAGTTTCCAGCCAGTCTCCAGCCAGTATAAATTTCATTAAAAGAAGATTGATGTGGCGAATTCCGAACTTCGAATTTTGTCCGATGTCATGAATTTATGATGAGATGAAATTGACCCTTGTAGATGATCAGCACAGGGAATTCGAATCTAGTTTTATCAAATCCCATTTATTTAATAAATGCCATAACATCAGCCGAACTCATGGTCGATGACGCTTTGAAGTTGATTATTGAAAGGAAATCATAGCCGATAACGCTGCTTTCTTGGAGATCTGTGAAAAACTGGACAAAAGACTGTGCAAAAGACTTGACCGTGGGGAAGAAGTATTGTTAACACGCGTGCCACTCAAGGTATTACTCTCGTTTTAAAGAAGAAGGAGTTGAATAGCAGAGAACAAAAAAACTTCATCAATGGTGACTTGGGAATCAATAGATATCTTTAAAGTTGTATCCATGATGAATCCATGGATATTATCTTTTATAAGTCCTGGTATACTGAATTGATTGTATGTGAGATGAATATACTAGGTAGTCACGTGGTAGGTACTCTGTCTCTGTAATCAGGTGGTGGAAAGTTGGAGGCCACTTTTAACCGAAGATGACCCGCCCCATCATCAGAGTCAAGTATGAGACGACGATAATATTAATTTCTATGAACATCTCACTATTTCCATTTCCATTTCCACCTTCAAGAATATACCAATTTTCTCATACTACATGAGATTAACTCCAAATCTTCTTTTTCGTTCTTCACTCCTCAAAATGGCACTTCATCCTCCACCAAATAATTCCAAACTCATTTGTAAGTTTTACCAAAACCCCTCCATAACTACTCATTCACATATCTAATCAAGAGTCATACCACAGTCGCACCCGCCAACGATAAAACCAATGCCCAAGCAGATCAATTCGTAAAAGGCGCACTTGATCGTAAAGATCTTGATTCCAATCCTCTTACACAATTTCATTCCTGGTTTTCCCACGCACAAAAGAATGGTGTTTACCATCCAGAAACCGTTTGTCTATCAACTGCCAGTTTACCTTCCGGTCGTGTATCAGCACGTATGGTATACTTGAAAGAATTAGATGCAAAGGGAGGATTTGTTATATATAGCAATTGGGGAACAAGTAAAAAGGCGAAAGATATTGCGGAAAATAAATGGGCAAGTCTTACATTTTGGTGGCAAGAATTGGAAAGACAGGTTAGAGTTGAGGGAAAGGTAGAGAGGTTACCTAATGAAGAAAGCCAGGTTTATTATGATTTAAGGGCGAGGGGTAGTAGAATTGGTGCTTGGGCTAGTCCGCAGAGTCAGGTCTTAAAGGGGAGAGAGGAATTGGAGGAGAGAGTTAAGGAGGTTGAGAAGAGATTTGAGGGACAGGAAAAGATACCAGTACCCGAATTTTGGGGAGGTTTAAGAATTATACCGGAAATGGTAGAATTTTGGCAAGGGAGAGATAGTAGGTTACATGATCGATTTCAATATGAGAAGAAAGAGGATGGAGAATGGGACATTCAAAGATTAAGTCCATAAGTAGGGGAAATTATAGATGTAAGAATAAGACTTGTACAACACAACTTCAATACAACTCAATTAAAGTATTTATTTTCTGCTGACTATATCTTAGAAAATTTCAAAATGATTGTATGATGATTGTATACTTCTTCTTCTTCTTCTTCTTCTTCTTCTTCTTTTTGTTTTCTTTTTGTTTTCTTTTTGTTTTCTTTTTGTTTTCTTTTTCTTTTCTTTTTCTTTTCTTTTGAAATTTGGGCAAAATATAGTATTATCATTCATTTTCCACAGAAAGTTCTGTGAGCAATACCAATCAAGCATTACTCCCTTTGGATGTTTACGACATCGCTTGCATGCTGAGAATTTATAACATTACAACATCACAATATATCAACATCAAATGTCATCTCTGTCACATACGACCATAGACTGAAGAGAATTGGGCATCCCGTCCGCTCTGCCATACACAAGCTTCAGATCGGTAGATTAGTAGTTGGGTGGGTGACCACCAGATTCTTTTTGCCATTTCATTACCACCACATTTTCATTCATTAATCGGTTTAATTATGGGGGCAGCCCCCAAACCCCCATAGCTCGCTGCGCTCGAGTATATACCTAGTATGTCATGAAGATTGAATTAATAATTAGGTTTGATTTCCAGAGGTTATTGGGAAATGAATTTTTGGTAGATGAAATGATGTTTATTTTAGATTCCCTTGATCGAAGAGTATTGATGGAAAGGATACCTACCTAGGTACCTAGTTAATGGAGAGGTACGGAGTAAATGGTTTGTGGTTTGTGGTTTGTCATCTTACCATACGGAAAACGGTATTCGGCATACCCGTCCGAACCGCCGTTATGTCTAGAGGTAGATTTAATCATGTGACTTACATCATCTCCGGTTCCCGTTTTGTATACGGACTTTCGGTTGAAGCTGGTGTAGTACATTCAGGAAATTGAGCATCCCGTCCACTCTGCATTTCACAACTTTGAGAGATATTATATCTTCTTTTGTTACTTCAGGTAATAGAGAGATTTTCTACTTGTTATCCTCACTTGCAATGAATCAAATGAAGAGCCTCAAAATGAGGAAATGAGGAAATACAAGGATTTGTTCGTGGCTGGTCTCTGGTCTTCCTATCCTTTCAACTATATCCCTTCAACTTCTTCCTCCAAAGTTCAGAACTTGAATCAACTATATCAAACAATTCAAGAACAATACACCCAAAAATTCCAAATATAATTCCATCATCTCAGACCTTTGAATCTCATAATTTTATACTTCAAATTCCACCCCTTCACTTTCATAATCCTCTCTCAAAACATTGGCTTCTGTCTTCTTTGCTTCTTCCCTATCCCCAACCAAAACATGCATCCAATAACCCTTCGATTTCACCACATACTTCTCTCCACTCTCCAATACAACTTCTGGAGCTTTTATCTCAATCTCCTTTGTTTCTTCAGCCCCCGCAGCGATAGTAATTATATCATCATCCGAAAATATACCTTCTCGTGGCATCTTTCGATTAAGTTTCAAACCCAAACATAGAGCCAAATCTCCTGTGGCCAACGATTTGAATTCAAAAATTCCCATAGGAACAGCTCGTAGGTCAAAAGGGGTAGACCATCTGAGAAAGGATATATCTTTATCTGATGGGTTACTTAGGGTAACTTTCAACTTGATGATTGGTGAATCTTGTGTCTCGCGGTCGATGGTAGTAATATCCGAGATTGATATTTGAATGGGAACATTGTGTTGATTTGTCGAGGGTGATTCCATTTTGATGAATAAGCCGCAAAGTATAAGAGCGACAAGTATAATGATAAGCTTTGGATTTATTGGGAATCTGCGATGAGATGGAGAAATCGGATATTGTTCACGACGATGTAACATTTTTTCGTTTCCGTAAGTATGGAAAATGGGATCCTCAAACAATTGAAGAATTGTATCTTTGTTTGGCAAAAGCCAAGACAGACTATCTCAAGATAGAAGGTCGGGATATCAAAGTGTGGGGTTGTTCCCGCTTCCGCCACAACTTTATCCGAACGGCAGTTTCTTATCAAGATCAAGAGTGATCAATGTAGATGTTGTGCATTTCGGAATGATTTATTGGTTATTGTCCATTTGAAGTGGATTTTCTCCTTGTTTAGTGACAAGTCAAGGACCATAATTATTAAGAACGCGGACGGATGAGGAAACTCGAGATCCGGATAAATGACTAAATTTCTTAATCACGAGGATACATTATCAATGCGTTGGAATCTCAAGTCCGAATACCTCCAACACTCGTGAACTTTACTCTTCATTGGTTTACCCATCTTTGATTCTTTCCTATCCTTGTATACTATCATATTTAAGAGCGCGGGAAATTCATTACCACATCGTCGCTGAATGGTCGAGGCTTTGATTGAGGATCATGTCTCTTTTGAGAAGGTGAAATTGAGCCAGCAAATATATAAAGATATCCGCCAAGCCCATCTCTACATTGAAGCCAAGATACACATTGTCTTGGTCTTCTTGGTCTTTACAATTCTTTGGTATTGAATGGTAAATCAATTACCAAAAGTAGGTATTCAAAGGTTCAACTCCCGATGCCTAATACCTCAACTTCACTTGGCGTTGAAGTGTTACTTTCAACGTTCTCTAATGAAACTGCATAATCTCACAAGATAGTGATAGAAAACTTGTTGATCGATTTCAAACTGCTTGGCCGCAGTATTCCAAGCGCCCGCATATCGCCAAAAGCTTCTAACATAGGATATCTTGGCCTGATATCTATCAACAACTTTCTTTAACTTCCTATCTCGGCTAAAAAGTTCATCCATTTTGACAACAACGACAATTTGATTCACGATACTCGATCTCACTAATCATAACAGATAAAAAATACTTCCAATCATTCATTAAGATGACATCGTATTCGGAGTTAATCACATGGATTATGAGTGGAATTATATTCTTCATTATCACAGGGGAGATTAAAAGAATCAGTGTAGTTCACCGATGAGGCAGGCAGATTTAAATTTCGGCCGAGAATTTATGTGGAATGACGATCTATTGAAGAGAATGGATGAATGATTCTTATCAGTTACTCCTACCTTCCATTTATGACTACAAAAATCTATGTACCGTATTCTACGACGGGAGAAGTCTTCCGAATTTAATAGTTGAAAAAAGAACGACGGTTAGTCTTGGAAGTATCTATATATGAAAGGTCAATTCCCTTCAAATTTAAGTATCTCATCATCTTCAGCTCAAGTCTCTGAACAGATAGCATCACTTTCATCTTCTCATCTTCTCGTCCTTCTTATCCCTATATTCAATTCAATATGCGCACTTTCTCCAAGATATTGGCAATTGCCAGTTTGGCTGCCATTGCCAACTCTGCGGCTGTAAAGAGGCAAGTTAAATTTCAATTTTCATTCTCTGGATTTTCCTTTTGGATTTTCCTTCTGGATTTTCCTTTGGATTTTCCTTTGGATTTTCCTTTGGATTTTCCTTTGGATTTTCCTTTGGATTTTCCTTCTGATTTTCACTCTGAATTTCCCTTCTACACCAAAAACTCAAACTAACAATCTTTCTAGGGATAATAATGTCCTTGAAGTCACTTTGGTTGCTGGTGATAATGCTTTAGTTCATGCTTCTGTCAAGAATGTTGGAACTGAAGACTTGAACCTTTTGAGTTACGGAACTCTCTTCGATACTGCTCCAGTTCAAAAGGTCAACGTTTATGAAGGCGGTGAGTTTTAACTATTCAAAATATAATTCATGGATAACTTCCTCGACATTCCATGCATATCTTGATGACTTTCCCCAACATTTCATATCCCATATTCTCAAGATCAATAACTAATATAAAATAGAAACTGCCGTTCCATTCAAAGGAGTTCTTCGTTCCATTCAACGTACAGACTTGGCTCCAGAGGTTTTCCACACTCTTGCAGCAGGTGAAACCTTTGAGACTACTTTCAACGCAGCTGAAGTTCATGATCTTTCTACTTCAACCTACACTTTTGTAGCTGAAGGTGCCATTCCATTTGCCAAAGCTGGATCCACCGAAATTAGTGATTCCATTATTTTCAAGTCCAATGCTATCACTGTTTCCGTCGATGGTGAAGCCGCTAAATCCGTCGCAAAGGCTATTCCAACCTCCATCGACCGTAGAACTGTCCTTCAATCTGGTTGTTCAACAACTCAAAGATCCCAAACCACTCAAGCACTTTCCTACTGTGCTTCTCTCGCCAGAGCAGCTTCTACTGCCGCATCTTCAGGTTCCTCTACCAAATTCAGTGAATATTTCAAGACAACCTCAGCCAGTACTCGTTCCGTTGTAGCAGCTCGTCTTAGTGCAGTTGCTTCACAATGTAGTTCCATCACCTCTGGTTCTACAAAGTACTACTGCACTGATGTTTACGGATACTGTGAATCCAACGTTCTCGCCTACACTATTCCATCCACCAACGAAATTGTCAACTGCCCTATCTATTACTCTGCTCTTCCAGCACTTTCAAGCACTTGCCATGCACAAGATAGAGCTACAACCACTTTACATGAGTTCACTCACGCACCTGCTACTTACAGTCCAGGAACTGCTGATAATGGTTATGGATATGCAGCTGCTACTGCTTTGACCAGTGCAAGAGCTGTCTTGAACGCTGATAGTTACGCTCTTTACGCTAACGGTATGTTTTTCCTTTAATTCTTGTGCAAGACTTCTTTTGAATTATTACTAATTATTAAAATAGCTATCTACGTCGGATGTTAAATTAGAAATGATATTAATATCTTTAATGGCTTTGATATTCAAAAGACCGTTCAAATATTAAGCGATTATATTTTATGATGGATGTGATGATGATTCTGATGAAGTTATTGTTGGTGATTGGAATGAATGTGATTGGGATGAAGATGTGAGAGTATACATATATTTTAGCTTTAGTTAAATTTATATACCTCATTCGTTAACAAGAGTTTATGATTTATGCTTTGGGATTTATGCTATGGAATTTATGCTATGGAATTTATGCTATGGGATTTATGCTATGGGATTTATGCTATGGGATTTATGCTATGGAATTTATGCTATGGGATTTATGCTATGGGATTTATGCTATGGGATTTATGCTATGGAATTTATGCTATGGAATTTATGCTATGGAATTTATGCTATGGAATTTACGCTTTAAACCCCTTTTTCAATCACTTTTATTTGAAAATCATGATGTCTCTAGATATAATTGAAACTCTAGAGGCTGTCGGCTCAGGTATTGAAATTCATCGAGGTATAATCTAATCGACTGGTACTTTGAAACCTCACTCGGTACTTTATATACTTTCGTCAAATAGGAGACAAGCGAAGAGAGATAAAATAAAGTATATTAATTTAGATCTGGGATACTTAGAGCTGTATATTTCTATGTCAATTTTCAAATAAAATTGAGTATGATATCTTGAGTTTCTCATTTGTCAAATTCCATCATCGAAAACTCCATGGCTGAAAACCTCAGGGTTTCATGACATCTTTGAAGTTTTGTCCCGGGGCACCATGTGTAAGAGGTTGTATGTATGATCACGTGTTCATCAGACAGTACAATACAAATATAACACATGACTACTCATAACCAAGTTCATTACCACTTAGTATTATTATGAAAGTAGAAGCTCTAATGTAAACCGACTTAACCAATAGTAACTAGGTAGTTGGTAATAATTAGTAACCATAGTCTGAACTATTACCTCAAACTAACTAGTATTTCTCCATCCACCAGATCTTACAACTAGTAAACCACAACCACTTACCATCCTCATTCTCCATACTGCACGCCAAACCTGCACAACTTCAATCCTGCTGTATTGCCTTTATTCATAGGTTTCTTATGCAGTGAACTGAATTGTGGTGTCATTCACTTGGAAAATATATATTTCATGGCTATCTACATATGTATAGCGAGGCTTGGTGTAATTGAATACGTTATTTACTATACAATTATATCGAATCACTTCATAGTGAAACATGGAATATGAAATACTCCGCATCAGGGTCTACTGGATTTCTTTCATTGAAATGTAAGATTATTTCTTCTCCTCAATCAACACTTTTCTCAAGTTTTTTCGTCGTATATATGTCAAACTACATAATCTTCTAGAACACTTCTCAATTACCTCTACAAAGACTCAGGCGCGACTGGCAACTATCTCAAAGTTCAAAATGTCATGCGCTATGGATAAATGTTATAAGGCCAGGATCCGGGTCCGGCAGAGTCTCTACTGTGAAGCACGTGAGTACACAAACTCCTTGAATGGCATTTGTACTTCGTGCAGATATGAATTCTATATTCTATGAGTTCTTACTATTAACATTTGGAATAGATGAGTGTAAAGTTCCAAAGTGCCATGCTGTCATTTCAAATGGCGGCAAATACTGTGTCGGACGTAAGTGTGTCATTTCAGCCCTCTACCCAGATATATTCTTTTGATATTCACATGTTGACCCATGGAACAGATAAATGCCAATTTCAACATTGCAACCATGGAAAGGACATCAATTCCCAGTGTTGCAGTCAACGTAAGTGATGTTTCACATTTTAATATTGGAATACAATGATAGAATACTGATATACTTTCTCATAGATACCATATGCAGCAAACAAAACTGTTATTACTCGAGAGTCAGCCGCGCGGTGGCTTGTATGGCACACAAATGTCAAGATCCTACATGTGGTAATTGCCAATTCGATCTCTCGAGATTTTGTGCGAATCACAAGTGTCATTTTGATGGATGCTTGAGAAAAAAATGGGCAGACGATCGCGTATACTGCGACAGTCATGCATGTAACTTTTACGTGTTTTGTCCAAAAAGCAAGGATCTAAACGGCGGGAGAATGTATTGTCTACATCACAATTGCTCGAAGTCGGGGTGCTTATCACCTAGAAAGGAAGGAACAAAACTTTGTGAAGATCATGGTCGTGTGAATTAGGTATGGGAATTCACCAATATTGATAGAAGTTGATGAAAATATTGATAATATCAATAGTAAACAAGCATTATGATTATCATCGTCGTAGATATGACCAAGCATAATGAATGGTATATGATTCTTGATTGAAATGAAATGAATACATTATTCTCTCTACATATTCTTTCTACGTATTCTCTCTACATATTCTCTCCTCAATCCTCAAAATAATTTAAATCTACCCCGCACCAGAGCCATAATAATTTCCTTCTTCATTTTAATCAATACTTGATCATTCTAACAATTTCTTACATCACATCACATCACCTCACCTCACCGTCAATTCCATCTTCTATAAGAATCAAGAACCAATTCTTTCCCACCAACTCTTCCCTCACTGCAAAAATTCATCAATCATCAATCATCAATCAACCACCTCAACCCAACATGCCTTGTCATTGGCAACCCCGTGGAGAAAGAAGATGTAATGGAGTGAAAGAACCCGGAACCATTTTCTGCGAAAAACGTAAGTATATTTCATTTTCTCCAATACTCATCCATAATAACCATCTTAATAGATCTATGTCACCACGAAAAATGTCCAGAGAAAATGCTAAATTACGATACATGGTGGTGTGAAAAACGTAAGTAAAGTATTTTCTAACCCCTCCCTCGTCGATTCCCTCGTCGATTCCCTCGTCGATTCCCTCGTCAACTCTCTTGTCAATTCCCTCGTCAATTCTCTTGTCGATTTCCTTGTCAATTCCCTCTTCAATTCCATCGTCAATCCCTATAAACACAGCAAAACAAACACAACAAAACCACACCAAAAAACTAACACTAACCCAGATTCCTCCTGTACCATCAAATTCTGCCCCCTCCCCCGCTACCATTCCTCTCTCACCTGCACCACACATAAATGTCATACCCCTAAATGTACATTCCCGCAATACCTCCCATCCAACTACTGCAGCGGACACAAATGCCACATAGACAATTGTCTACGCACGCGAACGGCGACAAATCGATTTTGTGATCGACACGAGTGTACGATGGGAGAGTGTTTGAATTTGAAGGAGATGGTTGGTGGGACCGTTTATTGCGCGGCGCATACTTGTCGGACGAAGGGATGTTTGGAGGGGAAGGAGGGAGAGGAGATGGAATTTTGTGAGGGACATGGGAGGGGAATGGAGAATGGTGGGGGGAAGTGGATTTAGATTGTGGGGTGGGGTGGGGTGGGGGTGATTGGGGAAAGGAAGGATGGGATTTGATGATGATGTGAATTGGATGAATTGGATGGATTGGATAGGATTGAATTTATTACCTTTATAAAGATAATATGTAAATATCTGAGAGTAATGGGAGAGAAACCAGCGAGAAACCACAAACCATAAACCATAAATTAGAGGCAGGAACTCATATAATAGCAAAGAAACTTTTCAATTAAAATATCCACAGAATTCCAGAATTCCAGAATTCCAGATTTCCACATAGTATAACCCAAAAAAACATTCCACTTGAAATTCCATTTACTCAATTTTCACACTCTTCCAAGGTTCCTATCTCTGTAACACTCGATCCAGATTCGGACATTTGACATTTAAATAAATTTCCTCTTGTAAAGATATTCCTACGAATACGCGGATGTATCAACCACTTACACGCCTGACACGCCTGACACGCCTCAAACACCTCACACGCTTCATACGCCTCACACGCCTGACACGCCTCACACACCTCACACTCCATATCCCGTCGTCTCCTCCCACTCCCATTATTCCTCCCCCAAAATCCTTTCAACTCCCCATCCCGCTTCCCTCTCCTTGCCTCCCAATTCTCATTTCCTCTCCTCTCATCCATCTCCTCTCATCCATCTCATCCATCTTATCCATCTTATCTATCTTATCCATCTTATCCATCTCATCCATCTCATCCATCTCATCCCACCAATTTCCACACCAAACCCACATCCACATTCTCCATGATAAACAAAAAAATATCTCCTTATCTCTCCATCCCCATTCACCAAGAAATATACTTATAAATCTCCTGCTTACTTACCCACCTACCTACCTACTTGATGTTCACCCATCTTAATAACCAAAAGATAATGAATCCAAGGAACTACCAGAATTCAAAAACTACCAAAACTGAATACATTTAATGAAATGACATAAGAGATATATTACAACACACGAAACAAAAAAAGACCACATAATAATTCAATACCGAAAATCGAGTAGAGATCTATTCCTCCTTTCATTCTTTCATATAGATAACCCTCTACCTATGATAACCTCCAGATCAAATAGCTTACGCTTCTAATCAACTTCATGTGAATCATTTGAAAATCTAATGAATTGAATCTTCCCTACCCCAATCCCAATCAATTCAAACCCAATTCAGTCCTACTAAATCAAATGCCTTGTTCAAGAAAATCCCATTTTCTTTCGCCATTCATCATTCTTTCATTCCATCCCAGTGCACCATCTAATCAATTCAATAATTCATTTCCTCATTTCGTGGTGTTCTTTCATTGATCATTCCCACTCACAATCCCTCACCCACTCACAATCCCTCACCAACTCACAATCCCTCACCAACTCACAATCCCTCACCAACTCACCAACTCACAACCCATCACTTAAAGATGAGCACTCTCTTGTTGTGTCTTCCTAACAACCTTATCAACTGCCCTCGCAAAATAATCAATATTATTAGTATTCAAACCAGCCATACTAATTCTACCATTCTTGGTCATATAAACATGAGCTTCACTTCTCAATTCCATGACTTGTTTCTCAGATAATCCTGTAAATGAAAACATGCCAATTTGTTCCGTGATATGATTCCATTTTCCTGGTGTACCCAAACCCTCAAGTTTGGATCGAAGTTCTTTACGCATGGTAATAATTCTTCCAGACATTTCTCTCAAATTTGCTTCCCATTCTTTGAATAATGTTTCATCATTCAAAATAGTACTAGCAATTCTAGCACCATACGCTGGAGGATTTGAAATTTCGGATCTTTGTAGAATAGCCAATTGACTCGAGATTCTAGCAATATTTTTCTCGGCATCTTTTCCTCCTCCAGTAACGAAATGAAAACATCCAGTACGTTCACTGTATAAACCAAGATTTTTGGCAAAAGATTGAGCGATACAAAGTTCGAAACCTTGTTCAATAAAATAACGAACGGCCCAAGCATCTTTTGCCAAGTCTCCTGAAGCAAAACCTTGGTATGCACAATCGAAGAAAGGGAAATGTTGTTTTTGTTTCAAAAGAGTGGCAAGTCCTTTCCATTGATCTTGAGTTGGATCCACACCCGTAGGATTATGTGCACAAGCGTGTAAGAGAATAATACTCTTATCCGGAGCATTTTGAATCGTATTCTTCATTCCATCGAAATCGAGACCTTTTGTAGATTTTGAAAAGTATGGATATGTAGCGACTGGCAGATGAACATTGGAGAAGATTTGATTATGATTTGCCCATGTTGGATTACTAAAGTAAACCGTAGGAGAACCTGGGTAAAATTTCTTGATGAAAAGTGCCCCGAGATGAACAGCACCTGTTCCTGATATAGTTTGAATTGAACAAGAACGTTTCTCTACCAGAGCGGGTGAATCTGCACCAAGCATAAGTTTCGCGGCTGCGGATGTAAATGTGTTGAGACCAGCGATAGGAAGGTATTCGTGATTGAGAGCGGGGTCATTACGAAGGATTTCATCAGCCTAGAAGGAAATATTAGCAGATGTTTAAATAATTAATCGAGTCAAATACCTTTTTGACAACAGGTAAAACCCAAGGTTTAGCATTATTATCTCTATAAGCTCCAATACCCAAATCAACCTTTTTATCAAAAGTATCAGCACGATAAGCAGCCATTAATCCAAAGAGGGGATCTTCTGGAGCTTGAGGAACTGCATCCTCTGGAAAGCTTGTATTGGATAATTGAGACATATGATTTGATATAATTTGAAGTCTTTCTTTGTAGGTGGTTGATGAAGAAGATGAAGAAGATGAAGAAGATTGAAGAGAAGATAATGTAGAAGATTGAATAGAAGAAGGCGAGTTGATAATAAAAGGAGGGGAAGAAGATTTAAATGTCATGATATACCGGTCGGTAATCTTGACTTGGCGGAATGATTCTAAAACAGCGCAAACATGCGGGACCCGTGCTGAGCCGTATCTCGCTTGGCGGAATCTGGGGTGATTTATGATACTGGTGGACTGACTACGTGATACTACTAGGTACGTGATACTACCTTTATATAATTGAGTTATTTCGTATCAGATAATAATACTATGGTAAGTAAAGATTGATAAAAAGATCGTACATGTAAAGAAGTTTAAGAATGATTTTTATTATATTTCAATTTAAGACTTGATTTTGTATAGAGATTAATATTTGAATGAACCGAGGTATGATCTTCTCTACTCTCCATCTACTCTGTATATTGATCCGAGGTTTTCGACTTGGATACAAACTCATGACATACTTATAATAACATATTACCTAGGTATATTCAAATCCAAAGAAAATCAATACAAACTTCAACATACTTCAACATACTTCAAAATACCTCAAAATCTTTCAAAACTTCGGCATTGACGTTCAACTAAATCAATTGCATATATCGACCCATAAATAAAATCCCTGTGATAGATATATTTCCTTCATTTGGATTCGGGTACCTGGCCAAGTATGTCACGATAAACGTTTAGGTAGCGTTCAGGTAGTTTTACATGTAAATGAATTAAATATGATTGGTACGGTTCTACGGATTACTATATGATGAAAAGTTTCAGATATTAAATACTTGGTATCCCACTTCTATTAATTTTTATTTCCACTTCATTGCTTTATTACTACACTACTAGACTATTGCTTCATTGCTCATTACTCACTACTCACTACTCACTACTCACTACTCACTACTCACTACTCACTACTCACTACTCACTACTCACTACTCACTACTCTCATCGTTTCATTACTCCATACTTCATTACTATTCCTACATTAACTAATCCTCATATCACTAAATCCCATAATATCAAAAAAGCACTAAGACCACATGATGCATAGAATACATACTTGGCTGTACTCTTTCGTTCCGTGGCTCTTTTCAACTCTTTATTACCTCCCCCAACATTTTCGGTAGTTTGATAAGATTGTTCGGCTAGAATTTCAATTTGTTCCGCTTGTGATGTTACACTGTTTAAGAGTTGAGTTTGAAGTTCCGAAATTTCAATCAAGGACTTTTCTGCTGTTCTAGAAGAGAGTTAGTATAAGATAAGGTCAAGAATTATATCAAGAATCATCCAAGAATCATCCAAGAATCATCCAAGAATCATCCAAGAATCATCCAAGAATCATCCAAGAATCATCCAAGAATCATCCATCCAAGAATCATCCAAGAATCACTCTCAAAATCATCCAAGAATCACCCCCAAAATCACCCCCAAAATCACCCCAAAATCACCCCAAAATAAAAAACATACTTGACTTGATCCAAAGTACTTTGATAATGTTTTACCATATCATGATTTTCTTCCGCCAATATTTGTAATTGTTCCAAACTCAATTGAGGATCCGATGTTTGTGGTTGTGATGGTGATTGTACTTCAAGGTGAACATCTCCACTTGATGTAAACTTTGATGATGATGAATCTCCCAAATTCCCAATATCTGGCATCATAGCTCGAGATTTGGCAAGATTACTCTTATTCTTTTCCACCTCTCTCATAATTCGAATCTCCATCATTGAAGCTTGAAGTTTTCCACATTCCGAAAGTTTTTGTCGTAAATACCATATAATATTATCTCGATGCATCTTGATGACATTTAATTTTGCTTCTTCCAATTGTTGTTCCAAAGATTTTGATTGTTCTCCTCCTCCTGCTGCCCAATTTCCAAATCTTCCAAGAGCTTTTGCATATTTACTTTGAATTATGAGTGTTTCGGTAGTATATCGTATTCCTTCAGCCTCATCCATACTCTTTATATTGAAATTCAATTCTCGTAATAATTTTTTCGTTTCGGCATCAATTTCTTCTCGTTGTCGATCGGTAAGATGTCTTCGTTGTTTCGTCTTGGAAGATAGATTTGTTCGTCTCGCTGGAGGTGCTGTTGTGGAAAGGTAGGATTGTCGAATATCTTTTAGATAGCTATTCAATGAAGCTATGTGGGAATTCTAATGAGAGGAATAAGTAAGTTAGATGTGCGGAATAGATATTGATATAACATACTATTCGATAAGCTTCCTTTAAGAATTCATCAATATTTTGAAGAGTTAAAGAAGGATCAATTGTAGGAGGGGCATTAAGTCCCATTAACAATTTATTGAACTCGGGAGTGATGTCTGTCATGATTGAGGTTTAGGTAATGTATGAAGAGTTAAAGGGATTGTATGAAGATCTTAAAGACAATGTATGGAAGAGGCAAAGACATCAATAGATTGAATGGTATTTGAAGTTGTTGTATAATTAGAGCTTGAATTGAAAGGTTTGAATAGCTTCACGTCAATAAAACTGGTCTGGCCAGATGCGATGACAAGGCTGAAATAAAAGTAAAATTGATTATGTAAGAAATATAAGCTTTGTACCCCGCCAATAAGAATGATAACTGACGATATAATTTTCAGCCTGATTGACAAGACAGAATTTAGTGGAGGTATTACCTAGGTTCTTGTAGGTATACAGAGTACTACCTCGAGATTACTCAGTACTTGAAGATAACTTCTTCCATCTTCCATCTTCCATTTTCTCTCTCCTTTTTCATCTCATCAAGCGATATTTTATCATTTTACTCGAGTATCATACTATCCCGACGTCATTCTATCATTCTACCATCTGCATATACATTTCACCATATACATTTCACCATATACATTTCACCATATACATTTCAAGTCTCCTCCCTAATTCGCCTTTCATCATCTCAAGTCTCCTTCAATTCGTATTAAATTTTGCGATTACCGCACTTGGTAGGATTCGAGCGATCAATGCATCACTTTATGACTGAATTGCGATATCGGCCGAGGTCTTGCGAGTGTCGCTTGACGAATGAACATCGATTTAATGATGGATCGGATCTAAAGTGCCGTAAAGTACCACTAAAATGATTAGGATTTGATATGGATTTCCATCTTTCATGGTGATAAAATGGGAATAATTGAAATGTTGAATCGGCTTTAACTACCCACGGAGTATTCTTATATAACCATGTCTCTCCAATGCTCTCTTCAATGGTAAGTGATTTTCAACATCTTTTAAGTATATCTCCTACTTTCTCTACTCGAATATCAATTTCACATGTTTCAATATCTTCATCATGATTGAAGATAATCGATTGGAAAATCTGGAAAAATCAGAAGAGATGGTAGCGAGTTTAAAAAGTGCTATCATTGAAGAAGCGAAACTACCAAGTACAATCATTCCTGAAGAAGCGAAACTACAAAGTGCTATCAATCCTAAAGAATCGAAACTACCAAGTACAATCATTCCCGAAGAATCGAATCAAATATCAAAAGATACCATCCCACACGAAACAAAAAAATCTACAGAACCTCATAATCATGATCATTCTACGTCCATATCCGCAACTCCATTCGCACCCCCATTCGCATCTCCATCCGCATCCCAATCTCCATCCCAATCTCCATCCCAATCTCCATCCCAATCTCCATCCCAATCTCCATCCCTATCCATCTCCTCATCCGCCTCTTCAATTGTAGAAGATCATAATGGAACACGCGATCTCGAATTAGCACCTGTGGTTTCTGGTCCACCATATTCGGCTTTTGGTGTATGGAAAAAAAGATATATTGTTGGAATGTGTACATTGGCAGCTTTCATATCACCTACATCGGCAAATATTTACTTTCCAGCTCTCAATCCACTCGCCGCTGATCTCGGTGTATCAAATACCCTTATCAATTTAACTCTCACATCTTTCATGATCTTTCAAGGTCTTGCACCAACCGTTTTTGGAGATTTAGCAGATATGGCTGGAAGAAGACCTACATATATTATTGCATTTATTATTTATTTGGGTGCAAATATTGGATTGGCTTTACAAAATAGTTATGCTGCTTTATTCATCTTACGTTGTTTACAAAGTTGTGGAAGTAGTGGTGCAATTGCTTTAGGATTTGGTGTGGTTGCAGATGTATCAACAAGTGCTGAACGTGGTTCATATATGGGAATTGTTGGAGCTGGTACAATGATGGGACCTGCTATTGGACCTGTCATTGGTGGTATATTGGCTCAATTTTTAGGATGGCGATCAATCTTTTGGTTTCTCGTTATTCTCGCTGCTTTATTCCTCATACCATTTACTCTTACGGTTCCAGAAACTGGTCGTAATGTTGTTGGTAATGGATCAATTCCACCTCAAGGTTGGAATATGACAATTATTGATTGGTGGAAATATCGAAAAGAACAAAATCGAAAAGAACAAAAATCGGAAAATCAACTTTCTCAAACGGCCACAGCTGAAAGTAGAAAACTTGCTCAAGCTGAACTTGCAAGTAAACGACAATTAAGATGGCCAAATCCTTTAAAGACGATTTATATTGTCATGGAGAAAGATGTTGCTGTAGTATTATTTTATAATGCTTTACTTTACACAGCATTTTATGATGTTACCGCTTCTCTACCTCAACTTTTCAAAGAAATTTATAATTTCAATGATTTACAAATTGGTTTATGTTATATTCCATTTGGAAGTGGTTGTGCTTTGGCTAGTATCATTAATGGTAAGATGCTAGATCGAAATTATCAAAAAATTGCTCGAAATATTGGTTTTAATATTGATCGTAAGAGAGGTGATAACTTGAGACATTTTCCAATTGAAAGAGCTAGATTAGAAATCATTTGGCCTCTTTTAATCATGGGACTTGCTTGTTATTTATGTTATGGTTGGGTTTTGGAAGAGAATGTTAATTTGGCTGCACCACTCATTCTTCAATTCTTTTTAGGACTTTTCATTAATGGTTCTTTTAATATTCTTAGTACACTTGTTGTTGATTTATATCCACAAAGTCCATCTACTGCAACTGCTGCAAATAATCTTGTAAGATGTTTACTTGGTGCAGGTGGAACAGGTATTATTACTATTATGATTGATCATATGGGAAGAGGATGGTGTTTTACATTTATTGCTCTTGTATGTATTATTATGAGTCCAATGTTATGGATTGAATTAAAATGGGGACCAATTTGGAGAGAAGAAAGAATGATAAGAATTGAAAAGGAAGTAGAGGAGAAGGAGAGAATGAGAGAGGAGAATGAGGAGAAGTAAGAGAGGAGAATGAGGAGAAGTAAGAGGAGAAAGTAAAAGAGAAGAACGAGGAGCAGAAAGTAAGAGAGGGAAAGTAAGAGAGGGAAAGTAAGAGAGGGAAAGTAAGAGAGGAGAATGAAGAGAAAGTAAGAGGAAGAATGAAATACTAATACTCAAGTAATGTCGAATGAGGGAAAGATTAACGAGAAAGTTTAATAATCTTGCGTATATTCAATGGTTTTAGCGTTTATATCTGGTATTGAATAATTTGATTTTAGTACATGCTCATTTGAATTTATATTTGAGATGATTTATATATTGGAAAGAGGAATGGTATGGAAGGAAAGATTGAGCTTGTTATTATCTTACCTAGGTAGTTTTTTGTATAATAAATGAATGATGAGTATTATTTATTTAATTCATGTACGCCGCATGTGATTTCATAATGATTATACTCGAGTATATAATCATAAGATCATAAGATCATGTCCGATTATATATAACCATAAGATCATATCCGATTTTGTTCAATCATGTGCGATTTATATATCATTTGTTTATTATTCGTTTATCATTTATTCATTATTCATTCACCCATTTCCCAATCATTCACCACCCATTTACCACCCATCTACTACCCATCTACCGCATATTCATTAAACTTCTACACTTACCTAGTATATACTCATCCAATCCAAAAAACTCCATCTCCCCCCTGGTTTCTTGCCTTAAACGTAGGTACGTAAATAATATCGGCGTAATCGGATATATTATTTTACCCGGATTTACCGGTTTAACAATCCGATCTCTTTCATCTTTTTTTGGTAAGCACCATGTATCTTACATATGAGCAATCAATCTTTTCATTTTTTTTCCCCATCTTTTTCTTCTTCTTTCTCTTTTTCTGGAATGAAAAATTTCATGAATATAATTTTTAGGGATTGGAAAGTTTGATGTGATTATTTGTTCTTTTGATGGTTCTTGAGTTCTGGTTCTTGATCTTGAATCCTAGAGTCCTCAAATAAATAAACTAGTGTTTTACTCTTCATACCTAACCTTGGAAGTATATACTTCTTGATCTTTTCCAATTGTGGAATGATTTATTGAATGAAAGTTAATCAATAATATTCTATATCTCAATTCATTCTTAATCCAGTCAATATTAAATCATATATATTTCACCTACTTTTCAATCATATTCAAATATCCGACACCTTTACAACACAAGCGCTCTTACCATTATTCCTTTTGGTATCTTATAACACAAGCGCTCATCATAATTCCTTCCAACAACTACATTTTTATTATCTTTATTTAATAAATAATATCTCTTTCCCCTAAAAATTCAAACCTCATCATCATCTCGAATCCATTACCATAAAATGATGGAAGAAACCAAACTTCCCGATTCAACTCTACCCAACTTTCAACAATCAGAATATGAAAAACCACCCAGTCCACTTACTTGTCAACAAAATTCAACCTTGAATTCTCATAAAGGTTTAATCACATATGATGATCTTCCATCATGGCATCAAGATAATCCTTCAATCTTTACCTCTTATCGACCTATTACTCATTCTCTTCGGGATTCTCTTAAAACTTTCTTTACACTTCATAATGAAACCTTCAATATCCATACTCATTCTATACCCTTTTTTACATGTCTTTTCCTCACTGGACTTATCTTTTATATCTTTTCAATATATTTTCCTGAAAGTCCATTGGTGGATCGATTTATTTTTTCCATCTTTTTTCTATCGACTATGATTTGTATGGGGTTTAGTATGGGATATCATACATTGATGAATCATTCGAAAGGAGTAGCGGAGATTTGGTTAAAGTTGGATTTTGTAGGGATTGTCCTAGCGATTTTGGGAGATTTTGTAACAGGAATTTATGTTGCATTTTATTGTGAGTGGAAGTTTCAAGTGGGATATTGGATTATGGTAGGTTTTTTCTTCTACCGTCACCTTACCTCTTCCTACTCTCTTCCTCGTTTTTCTTCGACTATACACTTCCCTCCCCTCTTCTGCAATCTTCTATTTTATACCTCCACCACTCCCCTTCTATTCTTCCCTTTTCTTCTCCTTTCCCTCCCCTCTTCCGTCTTCTTCTTCCTCTTCTTCCTCCATCACTCCAAACTTCCACATAACACCCATAATTCATCATCATACTCACATCACATAGATCATAACTCTCACTTCCACAACCCTCATCCTTTTACTACATCCACATTTTCAAGGTCTTCGTTGGCGTACATTTCGTGTATGTATTTTTATAGGAACTGGTTGTTCGGCTTTCGCACCTATTATTCATGCCATTGTTTATTTTGGTTGGAATCAAGTTGTTAATGGAACTGGTATGCCTTGGTATCTTGGAGAAGGTGGATTTCTTGTTCTTGGAGCAGTGGTTTATAGTGTAAGTTTTTTTCCTTTTTTTTTTCCTTCTTTTTTTCGTGCTTGGATTCCGTACCTCAGAGTAGAGAATATAGATTCTAGATGGATCTGTAAGAGTTTGAATTTGTCGAATAATGGATCAATAAAAAAACTAACATCAAAAAAAGTTACGTATCCCAGAATGTTATTTTCCGGGTAAATTCGATATAATTGGTCATTCACATCAAATTTTTCATATTCTAGTGGTAGCAGCATCAGTAATGCATTTGGTGGGGTTATTAAAAGCATATGAATATGAGTATTATTATCCGAGATGTGCTATGAGGTAATTTGTGGGGGTGGGGTAGTTTAGTGGGGGAGGGGGTGATGTTGTACGATGGAGGGACTCGGAAGGAATATCGGAAGGAGTAATTGATTAAAGGTTGAGGATTGAGGTAATGGAATGAAAGGGGTTATTGGTGTCTGGGAAATTGGGAATTTGATGATATGGGATGGGATAAGAGGGATTGATGTATGTCTGGAAAAGTTTGTAGTGATTAGTTGATCGCTAGAGGACTACATGTTGGAGAATCACTTTGGTGATGATAAAGTAGGATGTGTATGGATGATTGTATGAAAATTCCGGGTGGATGGTAGGTTGAGATATCAAATGAGTAATGATAATGAATATGAGTTATGATTTTGATGGGAAATGAAATTTGGAGAGATTTCGTTTTGATTGGTGTGATATAAAATGTTGATTCGATTTTTTCTTCTCGGAATTTCATATTCGGCCACCACGGCAGTGGCCCCCGGAGGGCTAGCGGAGTGTCACCACTTTGTGGGGGGGTGTGGATGCTGTGGATGTTGTGGGGGTTGGGGAAGGAGAGGGGGTGAAAGAGTAAAGAGGTGAAGAGGTAGAGAGCGACGGAAGGATTGATTGTTTGGTTTGATATCGAATATCGACGACAGCGTGTTAGCGAGGTTAGCTAAGGTACTGGGAACATAAGAAGATAGGGACGAAAGAAGTAGTACTTATTCAACTTATCCACATCTCTCTGAAAGGACAAGATATTCAAGGGAAGACACGTGAGCAGAGCTAGAAGACGATTCTGCAATCTCCATAATACAATTTGATGGTATTTATTTCACACCACCTATTCCTGTTATTATTCCACTGTAGTCCAAGTTGGATATTGGCATATCTTTCATCCCTCATAGCTCGTCAGTATTCTAAGATTGACGTCAAGTGTTCATTTGAGGAAGAAGTAATCGTATGAAGGACGTAGTGGCTAGTAGCCTTGGCAAATACCTTTTTTTAGGTGCACGATTAGCCTTCCCGCCTAATTATTTCTGTCATCACTTAGAAGTTGGTTGTGGCTGAGATTTGAGGTATGTTATGAGTGAGGCGTTTGCAGATAACTCTTAGCGTGATTTGGTTTGGCTGGGTACTAGGTACTAGAGAGGTAGGTAGGCAGTAAGATACCTGTACCGCGGGAATCACCTTTTGTCTCAACTCGATCTTCGATCTTATACTATGACAACAAGAACACCGAGTACCAACAAGATTCGCTGCCGCTGCCAATATGATAGGATCAATATTAAAACAGTCAAATCTTTCGGTTGAATCAACCATCTCTTCTTTACCAGGCATCTTCACTCTGCACTTCGATGAATTACCTCAGTTTTGCGGCAATGGAGACAAATAGGACACCACAATGGCCTCGAAAAGTTTGATCATATCCTTCAGTTATTCCATCGAAGGTATTTCCTCCTCTTCCTAAGTGGCTTCAAAAGTGCCATAAGCCTTTTCATTAAGTATCTTAACTCCATCCTTTAATCTCACATTGTCCAGCTTGACAAGAGAAAATATTCAACGAATCAACTGACAATAAGTATGATAGATCGACCAAGTTCAACCACCGCAAAAGAAACAGCAAGAGAAGCATTTTTCGACGGTAACACCCATCCCCGATCTTTGATTGCATACAACAACCTGCAGAACCAATTATCTAACATATTCATGCAGTTGCGCGAAGTCCACGAATCGACGTTGCCGTCAGTCACTTTACAACATATTTCGATCCTGGTTGTTTTCTGTCTCGTCCTCATCATCGTCTTCGCGGGTCTCATCTTGGCTGTATCCCGAATTTATAACCTCCTTCGATAGCGATAAATGGTACATTGATTTCGTCTTTTCAAAAGGAGTCTTTCTTCTCGCCCCGCTTTAGACTTGTTCTTTTGACACTGGCAGAAAAGAGGCTCTGAGAAGTGCGAAATCAATACACCAGGAAGCTATTCTGGGGAAATCATCTTTTACAAACCCTGCGCCATTATACTGGGATAACTAGACCTGCAGAAAAAGATGGTTCAGATAGCTTCACTATATCGAGGGAGAATGAGTGCACCAAAAGGCTCAGTGACTTCTTTTCTTAACCCTACGTTAGACTGGTTCTCTCGGCTGTGGGCAGCGAGGAAGTTTTCTGAGCTTTACTCTTATAACGAGGGAACAAATACACCAAGAGGCTGTTTGAGAAGGTATTTCATTTCTTAACCTCACTTAAGACTTGTTCTTTGATTCGGGTGGAGGTTGACTGACTTCAAATGGCTCGACCAATACGTTAAGTGATGATGAGGGTGAGTACATTAGTTCGACCAGGATCGTAATAAGGGAAATGAGTGAGAGGCAGGCCTTTGATAGAAATACAGAATGATGGGGGAGTGTCTTCTAATTCTGTTCGCAGGTGATTACATGCTAACGAAGTCGCAGAATGAAAGACAAGGATGAAGTTAAGTGGGGTTCTTGGGAAGCGGGGTACAATCGAGCTACGGATCTAATAGCGTGAGTGTTATTACCATTCCAAAAAGACAAGATGCTGACAACGATGCAGGGTGGATGAAAATTGACGGGTCTATGCCGATGTCCAAGGGAGGAGTTGCCAGTGGAGGTGCAGGGACGAAGTGCGTCACTTATTACAATTCCCAGGAGATGAGAGTCTGACAATGCTGCAGGTTGAATGGAGAAGCGAAAGGTTTATTTCGGTCAATGGAGAACGGAATGGCAGAGCAGAGAGGATAGCGTGAGTATTATTACCATTCCAAAAAGATAAGATGCTAACAAGGATATAGGGCGAATGCGGAAGTGAGGGTTTGTTTCGGTCTTTGGAGGGCGGAGTGTCTATGGTGTTGTAGTGGAAGAGAACAACGTGAGACTTATTACGATTCCTAAGAGAAGAGATGCCAACCATGTTCCAGATTGAAAGTAGGGTGTTGGAGACGGGTTGGAGGGGCTGCTTTGAGAAGTCAAGAAGATTATTATGGAGTTTGGCTGGATTTCCCTGCTTCAATGGTATTCAACACCAGAATGTAAAAGAACAAGATCGCAGCAGGATTGAGTCAAGATGTTCATCCCGAGAGCTCAGGCATCAGGTTCCATCTGTCAATACTAAACGAGAATATTAAATACAAAATGCGCGACGGATCTTTGAAAATGTTGTGAATGCTCGGGGTTGCTCTCACTTTGCTTGCAATCAAGTACTCAGAGAGGATAGACTTTGAAGTCGGTAGGGATTTTGATTGCCTTTTGGGTTGATTTCGGCTTTTGAAGGAATTATTCAAGGTTAAGATCTTGCATATATTTTATATCGTGATTTGGTGTGCCGTCTTCGTCGTCACTTGGCATGCTCATTGCCTTGGTAAACCGCCTTCATCCCAATTTGGCGTGCCATCTTCTTCATCGCTTGACATACTGATTGCCTTGGCTTTCCCGTCTTCATCACCGCTCGGTGCCATCTTCTCTCCTGATATGTGAGTGCCGAGCAGAAACCACCTAGAGCAGGGTTTATGAAAAGTTTGTTGTTTCAAAGAAAACAAAGGAAGGAAGTGGCCATTTGTCGATACCATTATATATTCCATATTGTAAGTCAGGAGACCTATGAGACTGTAGAGGTGATTTCGTTCTTTTTGTATTTTCTTCTCTCTTCTTCACCTCCTCTTTTCGTCCCCTTTGCCCTGCCATCTCTTTCACACTCCTTCGCCCCCGTCCCCCCCTCCCCCTCGAACCTGAAGTATTGCACCCAAGTCGCTCGAATTTGAAACATCGCAGTCGAATGTCCTTGATACTAGTTGAATAAGTTTTCCGCAGAGAACCCAATCGCTGATGGTCATCATAAAATCATTCCCATCTTCCTTATTCTCCCTGACCTTGGATATATCTTAATACCACCGATCCCGCGTTGGTAGTTTTTTTTTCGAGCGCAGAACGTTGTTTCGAGGATTTCCTTTTAAAACGACCAAGTGCTCAACGGAGTTTCGAAACTTGGAATTAAAGTCTATGCCAAAAATAGGAGAACAATAACCCGAAGCAGACACCTTCGAATCAGATAAAAACGTATGGTTGGTAGATGTTGTGACTTGGTGTCGATCATTTGTATTGGAAAGCGTTAATTTTCCCAGTCTCTACCTTAGCCTTACCTCTAAATAATATCTGACATAGAAAAATATGTTCCTGTTTAAAGTGAAGTTTCGATCCATTTGGCAAAATCTCAAAACACCAAAAAATTTGGATTCGAAAAATTCCAAGTCCCGAAAACGCCAAAAACATCAAATTGAAAACCACCAACGAAATCATAACGACTTGAGGTGAATCAATTCAAATTATACCTATCCATTCTTCGATACTCAATTAATCAATTGGAAGAACAATTATTTCATGGCCCGCTCGATTTTACGAATCAAAGGTCGTTTCAAAACTCCCATTTTGCCAATCTTCAATTCGCACAATAAAATCGAAGTCAACAACGACAACAACAACCTCAAATAGTCATCGGACTTCGGGGTGAAATATGCATTGAATCTTTCCGCATCGTTTGGTATATGTATCTTTATTTCGCACATCACAATAAGAAAGTTATCGAGGTTCTGACTCAAAAACAGGTAAGTTTCAAGGAAACATCGCCCTGAATGATCAACAAGACCTTTAAAAGCAAATTTTCGCAGGAGCAATCATAATCATACTGAAGAAGAGTCTGCCACACAAATTTGAGAAGGATTCATCCACTGGTTGTGTTGGAATCTGGAATGAGGAAAAGAATTTCGTTGGAAAATCTGGTAAATCGAATGAAACATCAACAATAACGCTCCCGGCTAACTTCTTTTTGGCAGAATCGATAAAACTATTGAAGAGGCACCTTTCACCCAAGTTTCAAAAGATTTTAGAAGTTATTGGAGTTGTCCTTGAGAAACGGAGAATGTGACATGGTGGAAATTTAACGAAAATGCAACAAAAGAGAGAGAATCTCAACAACAAAACTATCGCATGGTCGTAGGACTGATTCCCCCCAACAAAACAAAACGAAATATGAAGGGCGGCATATCTAGTAGCCTTGGCATATACTTTTTGGGGGTGTACGATTAGCCTTCCTGTCATCGAAATCTTCTGAATGTGCTTGCATTAGGGTAGGATTTGGATGTTTAAACCTAGGTGACTGATGGATTGCAGGTGTATGGGACGGAGATTGACGCGCTGGTAGCTGCATTGGAGTTCGATATCTGGAGTAGATAGTGTGCCTGAGTGAAATCTATGTCCAGGGGAATTTCGTTTCATAGAATGCTGGTAAATGCATAGGAAATTGTGGTGAATGATGTTTCTCATGTGGTCGTCCCGGAGAAGCTGATCAACTGAATTCATGCGAGGGAGCGACTGGAAATGGGGGTGGTAGGTGACGGTGATTGTGATGGGCAATTCCTGCCTTTCGCTGATGTAGAGACTGTTTGTAGGAGAAAAGACCGGAATTGGCCACCGACGACCCTTTGATAATTCAATTGTTCTATTTCAATTAAGATAATCAAAAGCGACAATGGTTCTATAACTGAAAAATATCTAAGGATTTGTTTAATACTCTTGATTCTCACAAATTCATTTGCGATTGATTTATTATAGAATTTATTAGGGTGATCAATTCTGGCCTCGTTTTTCTCCTACGTACAGAGGTTGTGGCACTCGGCGGTTCCTCGGGTATCGGTATTACGTTTCGCCGGTGCTGTTGAGCCCACAACTGCATTCCTAACGTCACATCACGTATCCTTTTGATTCAGATTCAGTATTTTTGAAGAGGAAATATAAATGAACTCTTAACTATCTACAGAATCATCTTCGCTTTCATAACTGCCACCAATTCCCAAAGCGAATATATCAATAGCAACTCCAGCATTGCTCTTTTTCTGCTACTCGATGGCCTTATCTCTCTTGGCTTGCCATTCAGCGAGAAGAAGCTTTTCGTATTCCTCTCTATTATACCCGTCCACCAACTGTTGCAACCGATAGCTCAATCCAGAGGCAGCGGCGGGAGTCTCCTCTATTTTGACCGTGTAAGCATCAGGACCAGCCAGCCTCTCTGCCTTATTCTTGCAAGTGCTGGGAGTTGTGAGCGCCAAACGTCCAGATTTCCGAAAATTACCAGGTTACTTTGAGCGTGGGTCAAGCCAACGTTCATGTGGTGCCAGTCACCCAAGAAGCCAATAAGAGAACCATTATGCTGATCAGCGGGTGTGATACTAAGTAAAACCAGCTCATTTTGACCGCCCTGAATATCATCAATGGTCCGAAACCGGGGAAACCTCTTGAGACCACGATACTTGCTTCCGAGTGATGTTTGGATCTGTGTCGACAACATAGTAACCTCCTCTTTATAGGGTGATAATACAGTAATTTTATCAAGGTCCATCTTCGGAATCTGATTGGCAGGCTCATGACTGAACAAACTCATCAAGAAATCGCTGATGGCGTTGATGTTGGCAAAGTTCCTCTTCGATGCTCCCCTTTGTTTGTGTGCCGATTTCCCTCCCTTCACGTTGATGAATAGGCGACGAATTTGAAGATTCGTAGGGCCGCCATATTCTGGTGTGCGGCGAGCTTCTCTGTATGATTCGGCACTGTCGGAATTCCACCACTGTCGGATATACTTATACGTGTCGCTTTCCTCCGACGTATATGAATGAACAGGCAAGTATTCATAGACTGATGTACCTGGAAAATCTGCAATCTCCTTGGGCATGCGGTAATTATTTCTCAATTTTGTCGTTCGAGCACTGTGGTGATTGAGGAATCGAGCAAAGAGCGACAAACCATACTGCTTTGAGTACTCATTGTGACCGTGAGATTTGACCACCGGTTGCAGTTGCATCTGATCGCCAACGTGAATAATTTTGTGATAATGGAATCAATTGATTTGGCTCATTGCCGGACGTTGCCTCGTCGCCAATGCATACCTGTGGCTTGTAACCATATTCATTCAGGCAACTGGCCGTGTTGCAAGTGCACACCACGATTTTGACTTTGGAAGTCGAAGAGGATAATATTTCTGTGAGAACAGCTTCAGAAGCCTTGCAAAAAAACTTCGTCTTTCGTGAAATCGTCGCCAGTAACGCCACGAACCGGAAGGTATACAATATCAAACCAATCTCTGACTTGAGGGAACACTTCAGCGACCTTATCCATCTTGTTGATCATCTTGTTTATGATCTCTCTTGTGGCGATTTTCGAAGGGGCAGTGATCAGAGTTTTGACTCCACATAAAGCAAGTCCGATCCCTTGACTACCGACAAGGCGTGTCTTTCCGCTTCCTGGTGGGCCCTGGATGAATGACGCATAGCAAACTTCGAAAAATGTTAAATTCCACGCCTCAAATTGCTTCTTGTCCATAGTCATTGACTTTGTCAGATATGATAGGGCGTTTTTCTGATCTCTGGTCATTTGGTCCCTGCATATAGTTTAGACGGCGGTGTTGTGGAAACTTCGTTCATTGTATTCAGTCGTGCTGGTAGGTGGTCTTGCAGGGTCGAACTGCGGGGCGCTTGGTGGGACCGAGGAGCCGTTGTTGACATTAGATGTCATTTTTAAGATTTCCGCACACAGCGGGCGTCAACTAAATTAATAGTTGATTGGGGGGGTGACTTTCGAATAAGTCTCTAAACGACCCACAGCTCAGAGAAACCAGTCTCTGATAGGGTTGAGTAAAGAGATTTTATTAGAAAGGGGGAGGGGGGGATGAACCTCTTCAAAGAAGGGGGGGAAAGTGTCGATAGTTATAGGACCCAAAGCTCTCGAAAGAAGCAATGGGTCCCGCGCCAAGGTATGCTAGTTCTACCAATAGATACTATTGGTAAATATGTGGTACTGTGAAAGAGAAAAGACGTTAGCGAAATTCTAGTAAATGTTGTTGACCGTCAAGTTGAGATCGGGTATCGATCTCTGCAGTCAACTGCGCGCCCTTTGAGGTCAAAGTCTCCGAGCAATGGCACATGTGGAATTTTGGCGCATTTGATGTATTCGAATTTTAATTCCAATTGATTGATTTGATTCCAGCAAGAAGACCTTTATAGATTTGGAGTGTTATGATAGAAATTGGGGGTAAACTTACAGTTAAGTTACGTCGCTCGAAGAAGAAAAAAGAAGATCGCGAAAGATTGAGATTTGTTTTGATATATTGTGCGGAAAGTTTGAGGAGAGTCACGTGATAATCACAGGCAGTTTACTTTTTCTATCTTCAGTCGGTGAGCATATTTTATTGTCTAGGCGGTGAACACATTTTCAATCATTACTAGGTAGTCTACTAAGTTAGCGCGGTTAAGCTGAAGAGGTAGTAGGTAAATCGTCCCATCTTGAATATCCGACAACCTCAAGTATACCTCCACCAGACAACAACTTTCACAAACTCTATTTATCATTCAAAAGTATACTATATACCTTCTCTTTTGATAAAACCTCTTATAAACCGCTCGCTACTTGACGAAAGTCTTGTAGTCTGGTTGTAAAAGATCTTTTCAAGAGCTCACTTCACCTCCCGTTCTCTTTTGAACAAAAAATCGGTCGCCCACAAGCCCGAATAATATTTTCTGCATCATGAGTTATCTTATGATCTTTGACCCAAAAGGGCCCAAGCAGGCATCAGTTGATGGTCTTGGCAACCCAGTCTTCCAGATTTGGAAGATCCATGATAAATGGAATAGAAAAGATGGATCATTTCTATATGAAGTCCAATTTCGGGAAGATTTCAAAGGTAAGAATGAAATCTATCATATTGACGAAGAAGAAATGAAGAGTAAGTATGGAGAAATGGTTGAGAAATGGGAGGCCTGGTTTGGTATGAATTGGAAACAGAGGTATGGTGAGTTGGGGCATATTTGGAATTCAAAAGATGAGAGATCAGTATCAACTCCAAAGAGAAGATTTGATGATACACCTAGTAAGTCAAGATCGATTGAGAAGAAATCGAGAAGCGGGAATTCTTCCATTTCAGGTGGAAATAATACAGGTAACTCTGCAGTTACTGGTGATACTCGTCCGAGGTCGGGACATAGGTATACATCAACGCCTGCATTATTTTCACCAGCATCAAGAAGTGGAAATTCTCCTTTCGCAGGTGATGATGAATTATATGTAAGTAGTCCTTCACTGGCTAACATTTCTCGTCCGAATCAGGGTGACGCATATACTTTAATGCCTCCTCCATTACTCCCAGAGTCTTCCGAATCTTCAAGAAGAGTGGCTGCAACCCAACAAGGCAATGTAGGGTTACCTGGTGGTTTTCCTGTCCCTTCTAGATTTACAAGACGATTAGTCTCAGGATCTTCAGGATCAATCCAACAACCTGCTGGAGATTCAGCTTCGAAAGCTGATCATCTTGAATCTCCATCTACATCTAGGCAATCTGCGAGAAGGATACCAACTTCCTACCCCTCTTCCCTTGGGCAATCCGCGAACACTCCAATTCCATCCTCGAATCAACCAGGACCTTTACCGGTAATTGGTCAATCTGCGGAATATTCAGAGGTAAGAATTTCTCCTTCCCAATCCGGACCTTCGAATCCACCTGATCCCATGGATATCGATACGGAAATTCAACCGGCAGAACAAGATGAACAATTGGCAGAGATGAGGGAAACTTTGAAGCAATTGAAAGATTCAAAAGAAGCTTTGGCGGATAGTAAAGAGAATTTCAAGAAAACGATGGATGAGTATATGAGTATGATGGATCCTATGTTGGAAATTTTAGATTTGGTTGAATCTGGCGATTTAGATGATTAGATAGTTGGATAGAAAGATATATACCAAAATTATAATTTAATGAATAGATACGGATACTTCCTTCTCTCTCATCTCATTGAGTTTCTGTGATATAACTAGCCCGGTCAATAGAATAAAAGTAACACCTATGTGTCTCTACCCCGCCATAACTACCCCGCCGCACCTAAACCACCATACCTACCCAGCTATGCATACCCCGTTACGCCTTATTACTCTACCACACCCGGTATCCTAACTATTATTCATATCTCTCCTTAATTTTCAAGTCTTTTGTGACTCTGTCTAAATACCACCTGTATTTATATTTACGTTCTATATATTCCTATCTTATAGTTAATCATATCCCGACCGACCTATCAATTACAGAATAATATCATCTCATTGAAATGAAGAGAATTCGTTTGTGAGAAACGGTCTTTGGAGGTATTGGGTTTTGGCTTTCTTGGTTTCTGGGGATGTTTTGGCGGAGGGCGGTGAGGGGTATGAGGGTGATGTGCTTGTGCGGTGATGGCATCCATGAACGAGGTTGAGGAGGTGATAGAATAATTGCTTTTCTCTGTAGAAAAGAAAGAAGGAGATGGGGAGATGGATGAGATGGATGAGACGAGTGGGAAATGGATGGTAGTATTGAAGTGTGGGTGAGGTTAGCAATATAGATAAGGATATCGTAATCTTACATCTCAACATCATCTTTTATCAGTTCACCCTTCATCTTTCACTACACTACGAAAACTCCCCGAAAATTTAATGACATGTGTATAAGATCTCTTGTTCTTCATATTCTCATGTCTGGGTATCTATTCTATACATTCATATACATAAGGTCATGATCTCATGAGCTTTCATTTATCCTCCGATTTCGGCTTCTTTTCCCACTTAAATTTGTATGCTGGGCCTTCGAGTCCTGGTCTATGGACATCGCGGGTAGTGACAGGTTGTGGTGGATCTGAAGCAGCAGGGCCATCGTACATACTACCGGTACCTTTCAAAAAAACTCCGTTGTGGCGTACAAGATATTGAGGTTCTGCAGGTTGCTTAGGGACTGTTGAAGCGCCGTGCATAGAGGCGGGATGTCTGGAAGGAGCCGCAGTATGTTGTAACTGTTGTTGAGGATGCTCGACTGCTCTTGGAATATTCGGGGTGCTGGCAGATATACCATGCTGTACCTGATTTTGTGGTTGTCCAACCTGTCCGACCAGTCCATGGTGTACAGCTTGTCCATATGGTACCCGCGGTCCAGCTTCTCTTGCCACTTCCGGAACATTCTGCATACCATAACCTCCTTCATCAGATTCATATGGAGATCTACAGCGAGGATTAGGATGTCCAGAATATAGTGGAAAATGACCCAATTCACCAAGACTTCTACCATTACTTCCATTTCGAGACATGAAGTATGGTTGGTTTGAAGCAGTTTGTCGATTAACTCTACCATATCCAAATTGCGTGGTTATGAGCTCCGCATCCGTCATGGGTCTCATTCCTGGTGTACCTGCCAAAGTATTGCCGGTAGGTTGTGTTGCTTGTCCCGGTGTATTGAGAATCCTACTGACTTCTTCGTCAAGGTTGACTCGTCTCTCGAAATGTTGTTTAGCTTGTTCTTGAAGGGTTTTAGCGCCATTTCGAGGTACCATATAATCACGATAATCGACAAAACCTCTAGCTCCGCCATTTCTTGGTTGTTTCATCACTGTAACTGGTGAGACAGTGGCTTCCCCCACTTCACTGTCATCATCATCGATAACGATAGGTCTGTTGATACCACCCTCGAGGTCTTCTTCCCTACCCACCTTCATCTCCGATTCCTCAATAATTTCTTCATCGACGGCATTCGATTTTTTCAATTCTTTCGCCCACTTCTTCTCGGATCTCTCGCAAGTAGCCTTGAATTTCTTATCGGTCTCGAATTTCTTGGTGCAATCTTGACATTGAATGTAAAATGCAGTTGGGGCCTTTGCAAAATCAAGGCGATCAAACTCAGGTAACGTATCTCCGATAGGTTTGAAGGTCTTCCAATCAATACAATCCTCGCATTGTGCCTTTTCGCACCATCGACATCTGTAGAGCATTCCTCCAACATCACCGGCCTTTTGCTTACAATCCTTGCAAATGTGCTGTGGGCAAGCGAATTGAAACTTCTTTGCTTTTTCTTGATGCAAGTGGGAGAGACAATCATTATGATAGGCTCTTGGGCAGACTTTGCATTGAATAAGTGGCGACTTATCAATTTTGCAGACTTGACAGTATGTTTGTGAAATGATATCGGCTTTTCTTTCCCGCTTGGGTGTAGAAAAAGAATTGGTAGCTGAAGATAATGTCTTGACAGCTTCCCACTGACTGTTACCAATAGTATCCTTAGATATCATGTATCCATTCACCATGACAGTTCTTTCTTTACCGATTCTTCGATCCGCTCGGCTGGTTGATGGTATAAAGTCCTTTGGAGTATCGTTGGATTTAGGTCGTTGGTCTTTGATTTTCTCACCATTGAATAACCTGGATTGAATGCGCTCGCGTTCTGCAAGCCATTTTTTCTCCGCTTCCTCTTCATCAAGATCTGAATCTTTTGCATCGTCATTTTTCCCGAGAGGATCCGTGGCTTGATCTTTACACATCTTGACGGTAGTTTTCCAATCCCAATCCTTCATCTCATTAACATCAACTTCAGGACGAGAAATAACGCAGGCACCTCGACGGATAAGAGTCATGAGTTGTGTAGTATCCATTTCTGGCATTTCACCATCATCACCGTTGGAAGCCTCGGTTCGACTCTCTCTCAAGGAAGGAGTGGCTTGAGTGTAAATGTCCTCCATAGACTCTGTGACTTTGGCAGATAAATAGAGCTTCTTGGCAATTCTGGGCATCATTTGTTCTTCAACAGTCCCTTGCGCAACAAATTTGTAGACCGTGAGAGGGTTTGGTAGACCAATGCGATAAGCTCTAGCGATAGCTTGATTTGTGACTTGAGGATTCCAGTCTTGATCAAGAAGAACGATTTCGGTAGCAGCGGCGAGATTTAATCCAAGACCACCTGCTCTCGTGGAGATGAGGAAGACATTGTGGTTGCTCTTGAGATCCATGAACAATCTAATGGCAAGATTTCGGCGAGCTCGAGCAGTACTTCCATCGATTCGGCAGAAGTTAAAAACAGATCCGCCTCCTCCTTTAAGAATTAGAAGTTCTTGAACTAGATCCAACATCTTGGTAAAGCCAGAAAAGATGATGATCTTCTTCTTTTGTTTAACAACCAATTCGGTCACAAGCTTCTCCAATACAATAAATTTTCCGGAAGCTTCGATTAGATGTTGGCCAGTTAAGTATGGATCAGGTTCTGCGTCTTCGAATTGATATGGATGATTGCAAACCTTTCTGAGTTGCATGACTAAATTCATCAAGGTCTTCCATGTGGTACCTTTCTTTGCCATACTAATTTCAGCGGAGATTGGTGAAGGCAAAGGATTCGTCTTTGATGCCTGGTTACTATCGAAAAGTTCACGCAGAATTGCCGTATCGGTCTTCTTGATCAATTTCTCATACCAAACTTTTTGGAGGGGACTGAGTGGAATGAAAAGAATTATTTCCTCCTTAGGAGGAAGGCCCAAGTCAACACCAGGAGAAGATTTAGTTCTTCTGAGCATGATGAGTTCGAGAAGGTGACGAGATGATACGAGAACATCTTTGATATAATCACCTTTGGAAAGATTGAAGCTCTTTGCGAAGAGATCTCTAGTCTTTTCGACAAACACCTCAGGGTAAAGAAAATGGAAGAGGGACCAAAGTTCTTCGAGGTTGTTTTGGAGGGGAGTACCACTAAGAAGAAGACGATATTCTGCTTTTAGGCCTTGTAAAGCCTTAGAAACTTCACTTGCGTGGTTCTTAATCTAAGAAAAATTAGTGAAGTTTATTTAATTGTCAAGCTAGGGGTAAAAGAATGACAAATCCTGTTGAGAGATTCAACGCTCCTAGCCGAGATAGACCAGGTGAGATTTCTGGACTTTGAAGGTTATGCAAAATAATCAAAAGTGCCATGAGGTAGATGTATTGTTTAAGCCGTTTGATTGATGAGGGGCATATGAAACAATCAAAAGGAGAATCTTTACTTACGATTTGACCTTCATCCAACACAACATAGCGCCAAACAAACACTCTTTTGAGCCAAGATTGCTCGCTCTTGAATGACCTAGAAGTTTGTATTAGTATTTACAAGTTGATGGATCACAGCTGATGTCTTCGGATAGATTGGAGAAATGAAGTTATTGCTTGATCAGAGACTGGAGAATTGGATCTCTTGATTCAATAGAGCTAGACGGTAAGGGGAAATATGCGGTGTGATTCCGCGGTTCTGATCACCTGACCGGCCATAATGCGATGATGGCGGTAGCGACGAAGGTGAATCCAGAAATTCAGTTCCTGGAACTTAATAAATCGGAATAAAGGCATATGAATATCCAAGTAGGATTTAAAGGAGATACCACTCCTCTCAGAACTTCGGAGATGAGAGCGGAACTATTTCAAGGCTATACTCACTTATTCTGGGATCTCTCCTATTCCATGACCCTTGAAATAGCTCATAGTCTGCAAATATGACAGACTTTGGAATGATAAGGCTTAAGAAAGGAAGGAAAAACTAAGAGTACTACTCTGATGGATGAAGAGGATAACATAGTGAGTGGTGTATAACGCTCAAGAAATAGGGGAAAGAAGTTAGGAGTAGAACTCACTCATAAGTTGTAACAACCATGTCGACTCCTCTATCATCATCTTCATCGTTCTCTTCATCACTATCGAGAGAAACAAAATCTCTACCCGAGGAATCCCCGTGGTCCTTATACTTTCTCTTCCTATCGGCTAGAGGGCTGATGTTTCCGCGCTTATCTGCTCCTCCAGATATGATATGTTTCAATCGATTACGCTCATCACGACCTCCATGAAATCTAATCACTCTTAAGTCTGTCCATTTCTCTGTCTCCGTCATCCAACTTCCCAAGACGGATAGAGGACAAATGATGAGGAATGGTCGTTGTAATCTACCCTTTCCGGAGGTGGGATACTTCTCTTTAAGGTATTGAATCAAAGAAAGAGTTTGTAGGGTTTTCCCCAGACCCATGTCGTCACCCAAAATGCCATTGACTCCGTTTCTGTAAAGGTAGACCATATAACTTAGACCGGATAGTTGGTATGGCTTCAAAGTCGCCTTGATACCTTCGGGCTGGCATGTTAGCTGCCGATAAGGAACAAAAGTTGGTAATTCGGCCTTCTCTTCCTCCGCCAAGTCGTCGGTTTGTATAATTAGCTTGGAGATATAGTTATTTGGTGGCAGCAACGGTGTGAAATAGTCTTTCTTCTCCACCAGGAAGGCATGTTTCTGGGCTAGAGTTGCACTGGTGATTTCATCTCTGATCTCCGCCTTGTTTTCAAAGATCTTAGCTCGTTTGGTCTTTGTAGGTGAGACTTGAACACGGGTTTTCGGAGTTCCGAGGTTGTTTTTTGTAGGACTCGAGTGTAACGGATTGCGAGCTCGCATCTGCCGCTTGGCAGGAGGTGTGTTATAAACAGTAGCATTAACTTCTCCCTGTACTTCCGTCTGGCCCTCTTGTATCCTGTGTGGGTGATTTTGCTGGTCCTGGTCGGTTGAAGAGTGCGCAGCATGGGGGACTTGTGTTGGAATAGGTGCGACACCAAGGCTTTCGGTATTCTCGAGTATTGGGTTATCTTGAGGGTCTAATGAAGATTAACAAGTTAGTTGGGTCTTGCTGATAGGCATATAGAAAGACAAAGTAGAATCACGCGCCGAAGACAGAGTGTATAGAGAAGTCTTTCAATTTGAGAGTATGCAAAGGAGAAAACAAGTGGGCAAGTTTAACGCAGAGTTTAAGTAGGTGTGAGGAGGTATGTGAAGTGGAGAAAGAGGGGAAAGAAGTAAGTTGGGGAGCACAATAATGGAAAGAGGGGCAATGAGAAGAAGAGTGAGGGGGAAACTCCACGGAAACATGGCAAGGAAAGGGACTTAATTTGATCCATGCATGTCTTAGAATGCATGGAACCTGTGTAATAACAAGGATATTAGATCATACTTACTGCGAGATGGCATATCATCCTGTGGCGAGGGTTCTGATTCATTCATAATGGGCGGTCAAAATTAGCGCTCTTTCCGTGATCGAGGAAGCTCCTGTATGAGACAGAAGTGTTGATTAAAGGCGCAACAGTGATCAGTGACTGGAGAATATCAAAAGAAGAGTGTTTGTTGTAGTGCAAGAAGCGATTTGATGCCGTAGAGAGCCAAGATGATAAGAAGATCAAAGGTACTTAGCCAGTAATGAAAGGTTGAGAGTGAAAGTTAATTGGGAAAGGTTTCTTATCTTGATAGCAACATGGTGAGATGAATTTTCTTTTGTTTGAAAACAAGATCTACCTTCACCTTGTTTACATCAAAACAATCAACATCCCCGCTAGTTTACCCAAAGAGGTACTCGAATTTACAACACAAAAGTACATGCAAGGGAACTGTACTTGGGTAAATTCTTGAGGTAGAATAAACATAGATTAGGGAACAACCCACTCAGAAAATAGCTTCTAAAGCTCTACATCAAAATTGTGAAGATGTATGCAAATTCTTTGCACAATGCACATGTAGTGAAACCTTATAAGCAAACAAAATAAAGGGGGAGTTTGTTTTTTCGGTAGTCGGGCTCAAGTTAATCCGACCGACGATGAATAAGTAATCTCTTAGTAATCTACCTAAGTAAATACAACATTCACTCAAACTAGAACCTAGTTCAACCCCACAACTTTTTATCTCAAGGTTACTGTCATATCATCAACAATTAATTATTTCAACCACCTACAATTGCCATCATGGCACCATTTCATCCTATTACAATCTGTAGATCAGATGGTCAATTAGAAATCATTACAAAGACAGGTATCAAAGAATTAAATCAACCAACACCAGCTCAATTGAATGATAAAGAAGATGCCGAAGGAATTGTTGATTTTTACAAGAAACTCGATTATGATGAACCAAAAGCTATAGATTGGAGAAGAAAGATTGGTGGCATGTTGATGCATTATTTAGGAGGAAAAGAACATTCTGGTAATATGGTATTCCTAAATATTCATCATCATCAACTAACTTCATGGCAGATAGGAATTACGTACTCAAAGATCTACCTGAAGGATATGTTTTATGGGAACACCTCAAATATAATAAGAATAAATTGGAGGCAGAGATGAAAAAGGAAAAAGGTCGACACACAGCCGGAATTTATGAACGACAAGATACATATTTATATGGACATCCACAAGGTCGAAAGAAAAGATATCGAAGTCCGGCAGATTTTTTCCCTCATGTACTTTGGTTAAGTACGGATCCAGATGGTGACCCAAGGAATTGTTCATGTAAAGTTTGTTCACCATTTGGAGAGGATGAATCACAAGAAGATAATGGCGGAATGAAGGAAATAATCAAGGCAACAACTCCAATCGTCAGCATACCACCTCCAAAAAAAGAAATCAAAAAGGATAGCATACCGATTGTTAGCATACCTCAAAAGGTTATTTCTACTTCAGGATCTACAACTGGATCCATACCTCAAAAGGTCATTTCTACTTCAGGATCTACAATTGGATCCATAACTTCTGTATCACCTCAACCAACTTTATCAATTCGATCACAAGAACAAAAACTCGATAGTACACCTGATACTGGACTCATTTATCGTACAGGAGAATTGGTTTGGTTTAATAGAGGACATGCATGGGGTCTTGCAGTTGTATCAAAGAGAAGATATGAAAATTTTCAAGCGGAATATTTGGTTCAACCACTTTCTCATCCACTTTCACATTCACCAGCTCAAATTAAAGATCAAGAATCAATTAGACCTTGGCTTGCTTGGAGTGTACCTCAAACGACAATCAGTTCAATTAATAACATTCCTTATGATGAAGTACCTTGGGATCGAATTGTTCGAGGTGAATATGGTGGAGGTGATTACCAAGTTGATGGTAGTATCTTGGCTGCAAAAGTTATTGATGGAAGTTATTCTCTATTTGATAGACTTGAAAAAGCCATCGTATCACCTGGAGAAATTCATTACAATGGAATGTTTCTTGGAGCGGAAAAGATTTGGGTTGGTGAACCAGTTCGATTACGTGTTGATGGGGATTCAATTGTGGTACTCGTGGTTCAAAAACTCATTGAACGTACAGTACAAACAAATCCACTTTTGACAATTGTAACATTTGTGGGTGATATTTACAAATTTGTCGAAATGCCAATGCCATATAATAATCGATCACAATGGCCAACACCAGATTTACCTCCTCGAATGGTATCTGATTTAAGATTTCGTAATGAAGTAGCAGATAATGCTAAGAAACGTACTTGGTATGAATGGCAATTACTTGAACCATCAGCTCGTCGAGGATTAGCTGATATTAAAGGACGTTGGTATGAAACTCGACTTTTATTACCAGTTTTAAGAGGTATGGAAGCTTATCAACTTGGTATTGGAAGAGGTGAAACTAGTGATGCTAGTTTATGGATGAATGGAAGAGGTGATACAATTGGAGGAAGTGGAAAGAGACAAAAGAATAGAAGGATAACATTAGGAAAATCAGTTCCAGATAATTATCAAGTTGGTAGAGGTTTAGATGGTCCTCCAACTGATAATATTTTTCCTGAATCAATAATTTCACAACCAAGTGTTGTAATACCAGATATTGATCAATTTATGGATTTAGATGGTGTTGGAACTGATAATGGATATAATGTTTGAGAAGGAGATGGAGTTGTGAGAAGGAGATGAGTTTTGAGAAGGAGATGGAGATGGAGATGGAGTTGTGAAGGAGATGGAGTTTTGAAGGAGATGGAGTTTTGAAGGAGATGGAGTTGTGAAGGAGATGGAGTTGTGAGGAGATGGAGTTGTGAGAAGAAGATGGAGTTGATTATTTGAGATGGAGATGGAGTTGTGAGATGGAGATGTGAAGGAGATGGAGTTGTGGTTGTGAGAAGAAGATGGAGTTGATTATTTGAGATGGAGATGGAGTTGTGAGATGGAGATGGTGTTAAATTTGTTACTAGATGGTGTTGATGAATTACTAAAAGGCGTTTTTATGATAGACATACGGATATGTGGATATGTATTATAGGAAAGCATAAGATACCCCGAATATGTAACGGGCGTAAATGGGTAGCGGATTATGTATCTAATAAAGTTGTATTTAAATTCGAGAAGATTTGGTTTTATGATATGTTGACGATATGTTGACAATATGTTGATGATATGCTGACGAAATGTACTGACGGGTTTAGGAATTCTGAGAATAAAAGCCGGCGCCGGCACAAGTCGAGAGTCGATAATCGATAGTATGGTGAAGACATCAGGTTTCGACTTGAATAATTTCGGAATTATTTATCAATCACCACTTGTAATGAAATGATTCGGTCAAGGAAAGGTTCATTTTCAATGGACTTTCGAAAGTCTTCATCGACCTGAAAAGGAAAGTCGGAATTTTGTCAATTTTAAGCTTATTTCAGTTCTTCTATCTCGAATCTAAAAATATATTACAATGTGAATGATACGACAAGTGTCGATGATGAAGATAGTCATTCATACAATTTCAATGATAATAACGATGAGTTTCAATGAATGTCTGTCATTACCATTTTCTGACCTTTGTTGATATTTCGTTTTGGTTTGGTTTTGGTTTTGATTTTGATGACGCTATTAATTATCTCGCTTGCTCTGAATATTAAGACTACCATGTCGGGTATAATAGACATCTCTCATAAATGGTTGACTAGTTTCTACTTACTTTCCAAGGACATTTGCTTTCCAAGGATAATTGCTTTCCAAGGACATTTGCTTTCCAAGGACATTTGCTTTCCAAGGACATTTGCTTTCCAAGGACATCTGCTTAGTGGGGTCAGTGTGGAGAGAGATTTATATAAAGAAGTTCATGTGGATTCCAATAAACGCAGGTATTTGAAATGTAATACGGAAGAGGAGATGAATATTTATATAAGCGTGCTCTTTTGGAATATTGAAAAGAATCTCTTGTATTTGTAGATGAGTGCTTGACGAGAAGTGATTTTTATTTATCTTCATTATGTTTTCTTTGATAAAATTGAATGTCATGGAAACCCTGAAAAGGAAAGAAAATGCAACGCTATTCCGGAGAATTGGGTCAATTGATGGAGAATTGATGGAGAATTGATGGAAAATTGATAGAGAATTGATAGAACATCCATAGAGAATTTAACAACAAGGTCATACATCAGAAATGCCAAGTACTAAACGTATTATGGTTTCCAAACTACCTTGAAAGACACGTGTATCATTCTTTCTTGCGTAGTAAGATGACTATCCCTTTGTGCGTGTGATATGGTTTTAATATCTGGAAAAGTTAACTATGATATATCCTCCGTAACTACATAGAAATTCCACCACTTGGATAAAAAAGTATTCCAGCATCTCATTCACTATGAAGACTAGTAGATGTCCTTTGTTAAGTACCGTTATTAGCCAGAAAAGAAGTCCGATTTCATTACGAGAAGTCCTGGATTATTCTCTTGAGAATTAATGTTGATCATCTTACCACAATCATTTACACGGAAGCTCAATTCCGTTTTGATACACTTCTATGCTTTTTCATTACTGATTAATATAAGAGATGGAAAGGTGATAGAATTTTTGCGCAAATGACAACAATCCCGAAGAAACAATGTTGAAATGTTTCCAAATTGTCCATGAATCTAATCATCTGAACATCAAATCTATTGGAATCAGATTCCGTATTTTCAGTATATACTCAAGGAAATATTACCCCTGTCACCGCTGATAGTCGTGGCCGTTATACCTTTTGGAAATAGAAGGTTAGGTTTATATCCGAAAGAGACTCGAGTGTGACTGTAGTGTGGAGTATTTCTGAACGAATTTGATTGCTGAGACCTTAAATGGAAGTAATTTATATTAATAAATTAAATCATGAATCATATCTAGAGACGATTTGAAAGTTAGAACAGTATGGAAAGATTCGATTCATAATACCCTTTTGAGAAACCCCTGGGTTATTAATTCCCTATACATACAAACCATAACTAGTACTAAGACTACATTCAGAAGACTTTACCCCTATAAATACCCGGCGCATATAAGTTTAGATGATCTTTATCTAGTCAATCTAATCAAAGTAATATGAATATTAAGAATGAAATAAAATAACAAAACTATTTCTAAAACTAGTAGAATACGAATGTTTATGCGTATATGTCATTTTCAAACTTTTGCTTTAATAGGAGCGGAGTATGTTGATAATTTAGGCGTTAAGGTCCTCAAACTCGGAGGTTAAAAAAGATCCGAACATGGAGAAATCTGGACTAAAGTAGCACACCGATTTAGATTCATATACTAGTCTAGGATTCTGATGTTCCTTTAATTTTCTTCAGATATCGCAAGAATCAATCTAGATTCATGTCAGGGCGCTACTGATAGATCGGGGAAAAGAACCTTGAGGAATGAAGGGCCGTTACTCTCATTACGTTATTCAGATAAAGGTCGAGTCTCGTTGAAGGGAGGGTACAAGAAATTCTAATCTTCTTTAGGACTACATGATCCCTTGTTGTTACTCCATCTCTTTCCTTTAAGGGCCTCTGATTTCTTAAATCTCGATATCTTATCCTCTTCATTGCCCATTTTGATTGTAATCTCCGTAATATGGCCAGTACTATAATCTTGAATCAAGTTGATTAGTACAATCAGAATAACCACTCCATTCCACTCGCAAGGAAGTTACTTCTCACTTGTCTATCATTTCTGTGTGAAATGATTACTTCCCTGCTTGAGGATAGGATATCATATTTCTAAGATATAGGGGCATATTCGAAAGGTGAGAACTACCTTCATCCACTTTTACTCTGATGAGCTGCATAATTTGTATACCGCAGTCTTGATCTCGATATAAATTATGACAACGATTAAAGTAAACTATTATCTTAGCTTCCGTTTCAATCTTTGGTTATTATTGACCCCAATCTACTGGTGCGCCGTTTTAATCTTTGGTTATTATTTACCCCAGCGACTCGTGCCAGAAAGTAAAACTACGGCGCTATGAAAACCAGGTTAGTCCTCTTGTAGTTTACCATCTTGTAGTATATGCATTGAGCGTCCGAGGCGCATACTTTCTGACAGCGCGAGTACTCATTATTGCTGGAATATCTACAGTACTAGTCAACTGCTATCAGCCGAAATCCATTTTCACATCAAAAATCGGCTTTTTACTATATTTTAAAATACAGAAATCTTCATTATTTATAATTCAAATTATCCCAAAATTTATTTTTATAAAGTTTTTATAATGATAATTAATATTTTCAAAA
>PQXL01000317.1:0-47139 GCA_004916875.1 Botrytis galanthina
TGGTTGTATTGGTTGTATTGGTTGTATTGGTTGTATTGGTTGTATTGGTTGTATTGGTTGTATTGGTTGTATTGACTGTATTGGTTGTATTGACTGTATTGATTGTATTCCTACCATGTGATTTCGTGCTCACTAGTGAACAGAAATGATAGTTGATGGCTGATGGCTGACTCGTAACGCGTGATCTTCATTCATGATATGTATTCCATGTCTCGGCTTTCTCGTGATATATTTACCCAGCCAGGACGGTGGACTTTGATCACAAACACCCAAGCTTTCCAAGGGAATGAAGGAAGGGAGGAAGGGAGGAAGGAAAGGAAAGGAAAGGAAAGGAAGAAAAGGACGCTGGTTTGACCGACTTCTTCATCTTCCCTTCCCTTCCCCTTAATTTTCCTTTTTCTTTCTTTTTCTTCTTCTTCTTCTTCTTCCCCCCCCCCCCTCTTAGTTACACGGCACCGAGTACAATAGACAAGCATTATTGTACCTATCTTCACATAGTTCCAGTTCCAGCAATTCCAACAGGGAACAGCTGTTCAATGACGAACTTTGAATGGTTATTTTCAGGTGTTGATTCGAGTCTAAGGCATGTGAATGGATACCTACCCAAGGAGTAAGAATGGAGATGAAATGTACATTAATGCAGATTAATGTACATTAATGTACATTAATCTCGACTTATGTATCCTAATCTACACCAATCTCATCCTCATCGGCCAATCACGCATCGAGTGTACCTGATGAGAATAATGTGCCCCGTGTCTACCGTGCCTTTCCATGTACATCCGACCGATGTACCTTGGATAAAGATGCATGTGAGTACTAATGACAATACCATGCGACAGATGGTCCATATCTTCAATCCAAAAAGTACTGGTGGTATCCAATTTACATTCATTACTTGGGAAACCAACCTCTTCTTCTTAACCATCACAAGATTCACAATCGTCTCTATCATCTCTATCATCTCTATCCTTTCCCTCTCTCTCCCTCGCTCTCTTGTTTCTACACCGTTTCCGACCTACTTACTATACCTACCTATCCTTCTCCCTCTCCTCTCCTTTTCTTTCCTTTTCGTAAAACATTCACAAAAGACATTCACAAATCCCCCTTCCCCCCCTCATTCACCGGAAACTACCTATTCTAGATTATATAATGAATACAATGGAATAAATAAATCCGCGACCATGTTATCAGGAGAGTACAACACTCCACCAAGGAAGCACAACTTCAAACTTTACAATTCAGAAGTCAAAGTTCAACCAACAACCCTGAAACCCTGAAATCCCGAGATTCCTGTTCCTGTTCCTGTTTCTGTACCTCTCTACCTGTACCTGTACCTACCAGGTATTCATTCTTCTTCTTCAGCCAGCCAGAGGGACAACGCAGCCACTTTCTCTAGCTTCCCTCCTAGTCTGCACACCAAGAAAAATCGCCCGCATTATGGCACATTTATCAGATTTAATCGACCACATTCCAATATCGGATGAACAAGAACGTAGCACACTGAAATGTTGTTGTGGTCGCAAAGAGTGCGCATTTCTCCTTCATAATGGCGAGGTTTTGGATAAGTTGGAGGGAGATGTGACATTGGCTGCTCAAATGGGTCAGGTATGAATGATTTCTTTCCATCGTGTTTCTCAATTTTCTTGTGTTGTTGTTACCATTGATCTTTCTCCATTCCTCAACGCAGTCTTTCTTACTTTTTTCCCTCCCCTTCCCTTCGCATCGTCAAACCTCAGGGGAAATTAAAGGTAGCAGAGATTTTACTTGGGGGAAGTGGATACTGTGACCTTGGTTCTTGGATTATTTACTTTTGGCCTCGATTTAAATTAATCTAATCTTCTTTCTTTGTTTACAACCCCGCGTTATCGCACGCGCTTATGTATAATTAAATGGATGCAAAGGAGTGGGGGCGCGGGAAATCATTATTAGGAAGATGAATCAATCATTGACTTTTGCTCTGCAGGCTTTGTTGGAAAGACATGAACATTATATGCTCGATGCGGAACGAGAACGAGCAAAGATGACGGCGAAGATCGAGCAGTTGGAAGTGGATAAGAAGGAATTGGAATTGAAAAATGAAAAGACGATTGAGGAGAACAAGGCTCTGCTAGATCAACTCGAAGGTCTCAATGATAGTTATGAGGAATCCGAAGTTCAGATCAAATTACTCGAGTCAACGTTACAAAGTACGCGTACCGAAATGAAACGTCTCGAAACGTTAGCTTCGAGAACATATCAACTAGAGAGAGATTTGGCAATCTTGGAGGAAGAACAAGAAACGCTCCAAAAAACCATTATACATACGGCTGCCGAAGAACGTACGGCGATACTGAGGTGGAAGAGAGCGGAACGAGGACTGTGTGATTTACAGGATCAATTGGAGAGAATTGAACGAGAAGCACAAGAAGAGAGGGAACGACATGTGGAAATTTTGGGGCGGATGGAGAGACAACGGACGGTTGAACGAGAATTGGATACGGCTGCCTGTCGTTTGAAGGGTGCTGCTGCCGCTACATCAGGTAGAGGCAAGCATGGTACCAGTGTTGTCTCGCATTTTGTCAAGGATATCCTACAAGATAATGCAAATTTACAGCTTGGGATAGTGGAGTTACGGGAGATGTTGATGAATTCGAATGATGAGGTACAAACATTACGAGAACAATTATTGATGCATCAACCGATGTGTTCGGAGGATGTTGACAACGTAGCTCAGCAGCGGACATTAGGGGCAGAACTTGCGCCAAGCGAACAGGATTCCGAACAACGACCACAGGAGCCACAACTTATTTCCCAAGCGCTTCACATCCATCACCATTACCATATACCAAAGAGAGACGAAGCCCGGAAGCCGAAAAAGAAGCGAACTTCTTTGAGTTCTGGTATCTTCCCTCCACTCACTCGAAGTCCCCAATCTCCACGAATCTCTAGAGGCGCAGAGAATGCTATATTGGCTCAAACAGCAGTCACCGTCCCAAGTCCTATCAATACGAATCATCGATGGTCAGTTCAATCGAGTCAGTTGTCAGAATTTGCTCCTTCATCTGTGCCATCATCTCCACAATCTATGTATCGAAGTAGTGCTCTATTTGATCGAAGTTTCGATATTGATTCATCGCGTCCGACATCGCCTACCTCAAGTATTGACCCATTATCGCCTCGAGTTCATCCTTCGTATCATAGAAAGCGACCATCTGAAGTTTCAACTCGAAGCTTTTCTGCTATTTCTAATTTTCAACCCCATAATATAATTCACGAAGAGGAGGATGACGATGATTCTCATGATATTTCAGGCCTACAATTTACTGGTGTTCCCTCTCTCATGGATGATTCTACAAATCCCACCACTTCAGATGTTTCTGATAATGCGATTGATGAGTGGATACCTCGTCAATTTGGTCCTAGGTTACATCGTTCTCCATCTCATGAATCGATTGTTTCAATTTCAGGCATCGATATTCATACATTAAAAACTCGACCGTCACAATTAAATATGACTTCGGTCGGATCATTAATCAGACCACAATCTAGACTTTCAACTCCAACAATGACCTATTCTACCGAAACTATTACTGGTGCGTCTATGATTACAGCTCGACCTACGTTATCTCGAACCGGACATGACAGTACGAGTTATCTTCGTTCCAACATTGGACACTCAAACTCACCGAGATCAACAAGTAATGATCGAAGTTCCATCCGATCCAGTTCATCTAACGAAGGCAATAACAGTAGTACTGGTTTAGGAAAGAAAGTCGGCGGTTGGGTCTTTGGTCGTTGGGGAATGTCTCCTGCGAAATCAACAAATGATCTTAGAAGTTCCTCGAACACTCATATACCTGTTCCTCCACCGACTATTCGGGCTGTGAGCACACCATCTATTTCTATAACGCAAGAACCTCTAAGAGCTATTATGGGCAGAGCGGCGGGAATTAATCAGAAAGGACCGATTCCGGGGTTTAGACAAACGGAAAAAGCGCCTAGTAAGGTGGTACCGGATTTGGTTGATAGAGATGCTTTGGCAGAGGTTTTGGAGGAATGATCATGATACCTAGGTATTGAGAGTCTTAAATAAATAATAGAGGGAAAGATTGGAGTTCAACATGATAATATGGGATCGGAGTATGGATTTGGATCGATCACCTTTAACATTTCACTATGTGATGGGGAGTTTCTTTTGTTAATTTTATTTGTTGAATTTGGAGACGGATTTTATGGGTATGATATTGTGGAGTGTATCTTTTTTCTTACTTTTTTTCATATCTATATATAATTTGCAGGGCGCTTTATGGGATTATTGGGTAGATTTTGGTTGGGATGGATTGGTTTTTTTGTATGGATACCCTATTTGCGTTTGTGTTTGGTGTGTATATTTTTTGTTTGTTTTTCTTGAATTTTTCTTGTCTTTTTAGAGGTTGTATGGATGGATGGGTTTGGTAGTCGATTATTTGATATGAAATTGGATGAGATGGGGTGAGATGGAGTAGGTCGTATTAGAAGTTGAGATCAGATCAGAGGGTATGGTGTGGCGTGGAATGGAATAGGCGGGGAGAAGAGGAAAGGAAGTAGGCAGATGGAACAGGATTGAATAAACAAATGGGATGGAATCAGAATATTGTACTGGTCTGGTGACTTATTTGTGGATGTGATGTTGAATGTTGGATGTTGGATGTTGGATGATAGATGGTAGATGTTGGGTTGTTGAAAGTCAGATATTGAATGCTAGATTGTAGTAGGTAATAAATAGTAAATAATAAATAGTAAATATTAGGTATTCAAGAACTACCTAGGAGGTCTAGGTAGGTAGGTACTAGGTGTATGGATAATTCATAATCTTTCAATTCACGTCATCGATCAAAGCAGTCTTCATGTGAGTGAGTGAGTGAATACTAAGTACCAGGTACTAAATACATCAGTTAGTATATAAAGTATTTATTAATCTTGATATTAATCTTGATGTTAATCTTGATATATTCGGAGAGGAGGAGAGGAGGGGAAAAGGAAAGAGAGGTGAGGAGGGGAGGGGGGAGGAGAGGAGTATCATGTAATCTATCTGTATCTGTATCTATATCTGTATCTATATCTGTATCTATATCTATATCTGTATCTATATCTATATCTGTATCTGTATCTATATCTATAAGAAATAGAGAGAACACCTACCTACCTACCTACCTCCCTCCCTCCCTATCTACCCATCTAGGTACCTATTTGTAGGTAAATAGCAAAGGAGATGAATAATTCAATTCACTCTTTCTACAAACACAAAACACAGACTACAAAACACGAAATACAAGACATAAAATACAAAACACAAAAGATACAGTTTATTACTGCAGTAGGTACTGCGTACGGCGAGTAGGTTTATTAATATTGATATTAATATTATGCTATTTGATATCTATCTATCTATCTATCAATCTATCTATCAATGAATCAATGTATCCGTTCACTCTCGCTATTAACCCTCAACTCCAGGGCTATTTTAAGCATTTCCACTTTCACGCTTCGAATTGATACTTTGCACAAAGTCAAGTTTACCAATATTAACCTCATCGCTATTATCTCATCTCTATTTTTTTCCGTTTCCCGTTTCAAGTTCCAAGTATTAACGCATCGAACCATCCAAGACCATCCTTCGTTTCGTTTCGCTTCGTTTCCAGTTTGACTACCTAGATAACTATTCGTATCGGTTTTGGTATTCAAAGGCGATGGATGATGGGACGATGTAGCGATATTGAACATCTACCATGAAATCCGAGGATCGTCGAAATCCCAATACCCATTCGTCATCATCCATTACCCATGACATACTATCTATCTATCTCCGAGACGATTCCCCAATCGACAATTTCGCAATCGGTATATCATCCACGCCTTCTCCCCTCATCGCCTCCAGATGCTGCTGCTTCTCGTCGTTAGTTCGATACATCGCTTCCCACAATCTCACCGTTGCATCTTGAGATGGTTTGCGAGAACTCACTGTCGTGTTTGCAGTCCCTGTTGCTTGGGGCCGCGTTTGCGGTTCTGTCGTGCTACTCGATGTAGATGTAGATGTCGATGTCGATGCAACTGACGGGGAATCTGTATTCACGGGTGTTGTGAAAGTGTGAGGCGCACTTCTTCTGCGTTGATCTGCGGGAAATTGAGAGCCTCTTGGTTGCAAATTCCCAAGAAGTGTTTCGGGATTGTAACTCAGATCGGTATTCATACCATGAGTCTCTTGATCTTCATATTCCATATCGCTTGTAGATATTACGTTAGATAATGTGCTACGACTGCGAATATTTCTCCGCGCGGTAAAGGTATCTAGATTCATCGCTGGATCTGGTAGAGGTGGATCTATAGGTGGATCCATATCCACCGCCTCATCATCTGCATCAGCATCTTGATTACTTAAAGACCAAGTTGAGGGCAACATATTTGTAGAGTTTCGATTGAGGAGGGAAGTTGAGACTGGACGACCCGATACCACATCCATGGCGTTTCTTCGAGAACGTTGGTTCCTTCTAGTGATACCCTGTACATGTCTACGAGAATGATTTTCCGCACGCCGGTGTCTGCGAGGCCGTCTGATGGCTCGAACTCTGCTGCTTGAATCGAGTCCTGCGACGGCATGTACGACCTCAGCTATCGTGGGGAGGTGAGTATCCACGGTATCATCAGCTGATAGATTCGTTCCAGGCCACGTAAGGAGTAAAGGACTGTTATCTCGAGGCTGTCGTCGTCTGGAAGAATTAGGGGAAGCAGAGAAACTGGTAGAATTAACTGTAGTATTTGTTGCGCGGTCAGATCGGGATTCAATCAAATCTGGATTTTCAGCTCGCTCAAAAGCTCTTCGCTGAAAAAATGATTCTATTTGACGCTGAATATTGGGAGCTGGGGAATCAGAGGGAACATTACTTCCTGGAATATGGTATGTGGTATTTTCGGGAACAGATTGCATGTCGGTATCTTCAGAAGGGTGAGGGATGTTTGAATCTGAAAACGAAGCACCGTTGGATTTGGGGGAGGGAGTTGATGACATCTTGGAGGATATCGGGTTGGTTGGATCGTGGTTTGTATAAAAATTAAGAAGGCTAGTTTGTGTTATTGCTTTGAGGATTGTCTTGAATCGACAACCTCGAGTTCGTGAGTAAATCGAGTTGGAAAGAAAGTCTAGAATGCCTCAAAACTGAAGTAGAAGTAGAAGTTGAGGATAAGAGAAAGTGAATACACTTACTCAAGATACAAGAATTTTCGCTGTACGTCTCACTCCATAGAAGACCACTCTCAGTATACCATACAAGCTCTTCGTCCTGTCGACACGTGTTGCAATTATGATAATTGTTAACAAAAAAGACTTCTTTTGCCTTTTATCCAAGGAGTGAGAATCGAATGAAAGGTTGTATAAGAGATCTATTATAATTATAAGCTGTCCAATCTCAAGTTTCCAAGAATACAAACTTAGTAACAATGCTGATGAAAATATGTGAGTCAATTATCGATTCACAATTCTGTAAATATGACAGAAGAAAGGGAGGAAATAAGATCACACTTGCTTTAGTCTTTCCTGCAAGATGGAGTCGTATTTTTAAGAAAAATGCAGCGGAAACGTATCTGACATTAGGGGGTTGTTCCTACCATATTCAGATATCAGTGGCCATTTTAACAACTTCCCTTTTCAACAAGTCACGAGTCTTAATCTTCAATATATTGAGAAAGCATTAAATAGGAATAAAAGATCATTTACCACATATCTATCCCAGCACTGAGACTAATAGTAACCTTAGTAACACCAAGATTTGACATCAAAGCAAGAAATGTCACGATCGTAAATATGCAACAAAAAGCTTTGTTCATAGACGGAATTTTGTTGCACATCTAATGTTAACTCAGACGCGCTTTTCTAATTCCATTCTGTGTCTTTAGATCTATAACAACGGGTTTCAAAGTTTATAAAGATCTGCAGAAGAAGCAAAAGTTTAATGATATCCAGAGGCTGATTTGATGACTCGTGTAATTGACAGTGTATATGCAGATAAAGTGAGATTTCACAATTTACCCATGTTTTTGTCAGCAGAATTGAGTCGAAGCTAGAGAAAATAGGGGGTGTACTCTACTCGTACTTTTGTTGCACATCTGTTATCATCTTGATACTCGATTTTGGAAACGATATTACTCTCTTTCGAATACATTTCTTGCCTTGGAAAATAGACAGATATGTTTCAAAGAAGGAAACCTTACCTCTTACTGGAGATTTGTAAAGATATAGCAAATAGTTGATTCTGTATCTCTTGTTGATGTAAAACTTGCGAGGTTTCTCAAGTATCGACACTGAAAATTGACTTTTAGTTTGAGTAAGCGAGCCAGTATTATCTTGTTGCACATCTAATGACATTCCAGATACTCAATTTTAGACACTCGCTAATATTTTCATATTCATCTCAAAATGTATGGAAAACTCGAGTCAGGTTCGAAAATAGTCAAAGTACAGCATGCCCAGGTATTAGAGATGCTGACAGGGCGGTTACTTGCTGACAACTCCCCAAAGACGAAACCGATGTGAATCCAGCCAGAAACTAGCGCTGAAAACAAGCTTTTGTTAGTCAATCTATGGCTTTATTCCATATTTGAGGCTCTTCAAGCATGATTCGATTAATTCCAACATCGCCCCATAGGCAATTCCAATCCTTACAAATCTTGAATGATGGATTTCGAATTGACCAATATTTACTATCGTAAAATCTTAATGACATTGCTTCAGGAATAAGAAGAGATTTAAGCATTTCTAACTGGGTATACTAACTTTCCCTTGATTTTTGGAGCTTTTTATTGGAGTTGCCTCTACTTAGGAGAAAAAAGAGGGCAAAATTGATTACCCTAATAAATTCTGGAACAAGTCAATAAATAATAAAATTACAGAAATCAATAGCTTTAAATAAATTCTTGAATAATCTTCAATTATAAATATATTCAATTATTCAATTATCTGAATTGGAATGGAACAATTGGATTATTGAAGGGCTTTGCCAGTGGTCAATTCCGACCTGTTTTTCCTCCCACGAAGAGCTTGCACACCGCAGTCCGGGTTTACTAGCTAGCAATCAACACTTGATTATACATGTGGAAGCTACTGTACGCTTGGTGAGAGAAGGACGATGGAGGGGAAAAGTTGAACAATTTCATCAATTCTTTCTAATTCTGCGTACAGGTAGAACAACAGTAGGCTAGGAAGATTGATGCAATACGAAGCAAATAGAAATGCACAACGATGGCCCTTTTCGAGAGCACACGAATAACAAAACACAACAAATTAATGATGAGAGCGACAATTAGAAGCGACAATTAGAAGCACACAGTACATCCACCTCCATCGGGCCCTCGATAAGTTGCTTCATAGCCAAGAATGATAAATCACACAACTTTTCTCGAAAGTACTCCCTCCATCAACTATTTACTCGCTCTCCTTAACAATCTGCTCCAACATCTTCACATAATCATGAACCTCCTGTGCCCCAGTCAAGGTTATATCTCTCCTTTTACCTTCAACACTAACAACTGGTACACTGTCCACACCATTCCCCTCCGCCTCTCTAATCAGATGCTTCACATCCATCAACCCCTCATATTCATCCTCAATGATCTTCTTTGCTTCTCCTTCATCTACTCCCGCTTCCTTACAGGCCGCAAGTAATGTATCCTTACTACTAGGATGTTTTTCTTCTTGGAAATACATTCGATACAATGCCATGACGATCTTATCCGCTGTCTCCGGACCACCACCTTTCACATCTTCTTGTTGGAAGTGTTGAACAACTCGATGAGCATCGAGAGTATTGGCAACTGTACCACCGAACTTGTAATCTATACCTGCGGATTTTCCATATGCAGTCATCAACTTGATATACATTTCCATCTTGTCCTCAGAATCTCCGTAACGGGATTTGCGATACCAAGCATATTTGTCTTCGCCTTCTTTGCTGGCTCCGGGATACAATTGATATGGTGAAAACTTGATGGTGAAGTTAACTTTTGAAGCTGCATCTGTTGAACGGACGATACGGAGTGCTATAGGGATTGTTAGTAGATGGAGATGGGTGTATGGACCTGAGTGATTGTGAGGGCGGGGGAAAGGAGGAGACGACGTTGATCATCATCACGTGAGTGATATCCTTTCCCAATCCGTTTCCCATATTTTGGATATTTGGGTATCGTTTCAACCGACTTCTAACATGGAAGAAAAGCCCAATTCTTACCTTCATCCAATCTAAGTAACGTTGCTGCAGTTAGTAATCCGTATTCTCAGACTTCCAATAATAGTCCCATGAAATAATGAATATCCTTACCTCTTCTTGGCAAGATAAGTCCTAGTTGCGACCAACACGATCAGTCATACTCTTGATCTCGTATTCCATCAAAATGTGCTTGGATAATCACCCGCATATGCAATGTGCTGATGGTGAAAATCGCAATGAATCAAGAAAAAGGGATAGAAAAGGAAGGCATGTAGAGGGTTTACGGAGACGACTTACCATGGACAAATGGTATCAAAGGTAAATGTGATGGTAGAATCGTACATGGTGTTGGCGAGAGTTCTGAATACGAGGTCTGTGGATCTTTTCGGGGCGATGCTACCAAGGTGTGTTTGTCGTTGGACCCGAGGTTGTTTTCTATGTGAGAATAGAAAGGTGGGATGGGATGTATTAATTCGAGTTGCGAAGATTTGAAATGGGAGTAGTTGTTATACTTTTGTGAAGATAGAATGTTGAGAAAGCTCTTGAGTTGTAGATTATATGATATGTATATAATTCATTGAAATGAAGGGGGCAAATGTAGATATGATGTTGATGTTGTTGTCGACTGTTAACTCACGCCATTTCTCAGTCTACTTCAAGAACTACCCCGCGATGAATAAGCGGATCAAAGTCTCATGGCTCCAGCTAACCAAACATATTTCATTCCAGCCACACCACTATTATCTTTCATCATGCAAATATTGTACCACCTGTTGATTTCTTTTCTTTCGCTCAAGCGACCGACAATCTTTTTCTGAATACCATCACTACAGCATTCTCAGAATGCCAGATACTGTGTGCACTTCAAATGCAGTACAACCCTGCCAACAAATGGGTTATCTGAATGCCAAGGTATATTTACATCTACTCATCACTTGAATCGACCCGTACAACCAACTCATCTGGTATGTATGGATCGATTCAGCATCCAATAAATGGAATGATGACAAGTACGAGGCATCATACTATACCATGCCACTATTGATGAATCTTCGGCACAACTCGGTGTCTTTTCTCATCTTCCTTGTTCTTTCATTCAATATAGACAAATTGAATTCATGATACGAGAGGGCAAACAGGAGTCTTGCTAGAAATAGCCTCACATCTGAGACAAAAAAAGGTACAAAGGCACGAAGAACCTAGCCCTACAATCGGAAGTACCGAGTCTTGGGTGAGAGGCTTAGTTTTTGGAATAGTTGACTCGTGAGATATCATCATGACATCTGATTGCTATTTGCCCATCTCTTCTTTTCTTTGCTTACTTGACATGATATTTCTTACTTTCCTGCCTTTTTGTTCTGCTCAGAAAGACCCATGAAATACCGCATCTTTCCTGCAGGGGATTAATGAACACGATAGAAAAATGCAGGAGCGCCTCGTCTCTTGGTCCCGCCTAAATACATGTAAAGTAGGAGGAAAGCTACCGTATTTCCATATTGAGCAATATACACCTGCCAGTCAAGTTGATCAGCAGTTACTTCTTGCCTCCCACGCAATGTACATATAAAATGAAATCCCCCTCTTTCCCCAAGGAATTCTTATCTCCTCTTACATCAACGTACATATCACTTTCCGAAAGAGATATTAACATAACAAAGCGCATAGTCGCATCAAACCTTACTGTCTATCGTTAATTTTCAAAGTAAACAAAAACATCAATCATCTACACAATCGTTTTGTCCCACACTCAACACTTACTACAATACCTAGTACTCTTGGAACTCAACCCCGACATCTAGTGGATGAAAGTTTTGGTTACAACGATAATCAATCCATAACATACTGAATCAAAGATCAACAACAATGAAGTCGTGTGCTACTATTAGTGCAGCGATTGCTGCTCTCGCTGGCATAAGCAGTGCTCAAGTTACCTAGTCAGTTCCCCCTCCAGTCCTAGATCAATACTATAGATATTCTCTACCTTCATCAGGTTCGACCGAATTAACATCACTACAGTGACTCGACTACTGGAACTTTCTCATGCCCTATTGCTAATGGGGCCTACTGCGCAAGTTCATCTCTCGGTGGTCCTATCATCATTCGATGTACAAATGGCATTGGTCAACCAGGGAATTGTGACGATAACCTTGCCGGATACTTCCCTTATGGTGTGAACTATTCACCATGTTGGGAGACTAGTGAGAAGAGTGGTGATGCTGCTTGCTCCAAGAAGTATGTTATTACATCTCATCCTTTTATCTCATATTATAGCTGCCACTTCAACTCTCATCGATCCATCCTTGAACTCTTTCATTTCGCTTCATCTTTGACTATTGATCTTGAATATCACACGACTAACAACTCATAGCTGTATCGTCCAAGGTGCCTCCGGTAACTTCAACGGTACATTCACCCTTCCCAACTGTACACCCATTCCAAACCCTTCCGCTACCTCATCTCTTAACGGTTCAACAACTACAACATCGACCGGTACATCAACGATTATCGAAGGTTCAACAACCGAACTCATAACCTACACTACAACCTTCTGTCCTACCTCTACCCCAGTAGTTCTCCCATCTGTCACCTCACCCACGGTCTCAACTGCTATCGTGATTCCTCCATTAATCACAGCTCCTACTGTCTCTACAACTCCTGTTATCGACCCATCATCAGGTCTTACCACTGTCATTTTCTCATCCAGTACCGCTGTCAGTACCGCTGTCGGAACTGGTGGCTCGGGAGGAGGTTCGGGTGGTGGATCTGGCGGTGGATCAGGTGGCGGATCTGGCGCTGGTAGCTCTGGAGTCCACAATGGTACAACTGGTGGATCAGGTGCTGGCGGGAGTGCGATCGCTACACCCGTTGGACCAACCAAAACTGCCACTGGGACTGGTGCACCTGAATATACAGGTGCAGCTAACATTCTCAGCGCAGGTGGCCTCGCAGCGGCGGGTGCTGTGCTTGCTTGGTTTCTTTAAGTGCTCTTATGTTTGAGAAAGAGGAATGAAACGTGGATGTGAAGGAGACAAGGGACGAATATATGATACAATCCTTATTCCTGACGATGGCATTTATGAAGATGATGGAGGACTTTTTGGCGATTTCTTACACAGTTTTGGAAGATGGTTTTGGACGACATACATACACACCTACGACGGATACGCATGATATATTATGACTTTACGAGTCGACGACTCTCCTTGATGATAATTTCTATGGATGACGGATTGATGATGGATGTTTAATTTTTGGTAGCAGGTTATACGAAAATGAGGAGGTTTAACGATTTTAGTGGGTATTCTCTTAATCCAAAGTGGAATGAGAATGGGGTGGGAGTAAAGTAGGAGTGTGAATGGATATGTGAATGAATGTTGTTGAAGAAAGGGAGATGGAACGTGGTTGGGGATTGGGGAGGCGGTATAGTTTAACAACTCAATGATATGATATCATAATGAAAAGTGGATGAAATCTATTTATGCGGTGAGAGAACCAAAAAGACATCTTCTATATTCTTTCAATCATGTGCTTCTGGCTTGCGTGGATATGGTATTAGGAGAGAGAGAATCTGCCTTACTCACTATGTTCTACTACTGGAAACACAACAAGTGCGTAGAAACTGTCTATACACTTTGCATATAATGAATGATAGATTAGGTATTTCCAATATCAATACACGCAGGTATCCAAAATTAAACCTAAACCTAAAGCTAAACCTAAAACTGAAGCACACGGCACCAACACACACGATGTTATATATATATGATGAGACAACAATCCATAGCAGAGACTATATAATAGAACATAATAGAACAGAACACAACACAACACAAACACAATACAACACAAACACAATACAACACAAACACAATACAACACAAAACGATATTCAAAAGATCAAGAGTTCCTTTATTATTAATCCGCCTATTCATTCATCGATTCATTCATCCATTTATTCATAGATTCAGTTATCTATTCATCCAGCCATCCAACAAACCAGCTACGCTACAATTTAAATTTTTCATCCTCCGCAAGTAAGTGAGTAACAAGAGCATCCAATAATCTACAATACAATCCAGCTACGATAGTAGACTATCAATTCTCCATCTATCCATCTACTTATCTACTTATCGATCGATCGATCGATCAACCTCCTTAGTTCATCTATCAAATTTCAATCTTCAAACTTCTCATCCATACTTATACTCATGCAATAGGCGCATCAATATCAGCAAAAACATGAAGATCAAGGTTAAGATCAACATCGATAAAGAAAAAATCATCATCAAAATCATCATCACCATCAAAAAAGGAAAAGAGTACAAAACATTAATATACATAATTTGTTCGTCTTATTCATCTCAATGCTATTCATCAATTCCCTATCATTCAATTCAATTCCAATCCGTACCCGCTTCCATCCTTTTACAATGCATTGCATTCACCACGACCAGAATCTCCATGCAAACAAGATCCCCTACATGCAAAGAAGCTTCCTCAAACAAGCTTCCTCCTCCCTACAAATCTTTCCCGCCTCCTCCACCTCCCACTCCCACTCCCCCTCCGACCCATCTTTTCTTAATTTAAAAACTCCCAAACTCCCAGTAAATAATTTCGTGAATGAAAGACGTCAAATTAAATTATAGTAGTGTTTATATGCGTATCAATGAATGCGCGGTCCGCCCACAAAAAGGATACTCCAGATTGTTCCAGCTTACAGCCCTGCTGCCACAAGAACGCCTGATTAACTTTCAGTATATCAAATGAAAGGCTTCAGCTAGAGTTATACGATTCGCATTATGCTTTTAAACGAATGAGGTATGTATAGTTGTTGCGCAGTGGGTATGCATCATGGAAAGACATGTGACAAGAAAAAAAATAAAGAAAAGAAAAATGCTCCGGCCGACCTCGCTGCTATGCAATAAAGGACAACTTCAAACGAAAGAAAGAAAATGGCAGTGAAGTAATAAAAACTCGTCTATTCGTATAATCCGCTCCTTATGTACCCAATGAGTGGTATGAATGATTTTTTCATTCTCAACACTTTTCGTTTTCATACATCACATGTTTTATAATGCTCGCCGACTACTCATAGCTGCCGATGCCCCCGCTGATGCTAAATCCTGTTTCGAGCTGACACTTCGTGTGACTCGGGGTAAGCTGCTACCACCAGAAATTGCCACGGTTCCAGTACTTGTACGTTTCGGCCCAGGTGGTCCAGTCAATGTTGTGGCATTGGATTGTCTTCGAGGCGGAAGAGCTTTACTTGGACTTGTCCCAGCTGCGGGTGGCCGAACAGATGAACCACTCTTGTAAGCGGGTGGTTCTGGAAGGGGTCTATTGGAAGCAGGTGCAGCGGTGGTATTGTGTCGCTTTATTGGCGAGTCGATTCGAGTATTGATACGAGGTGGAGCAGTAGCCTTTTGACCAGTGATGAACTCATGCCTTACAGCTTCATCAGGCTTCAAACGCTTTTCAGGATCCCACCTGAGACAACGTGCCAAAAAGTCAAGGAAAACTTCATCGTCGCACTTGATGGTTTGCTGAAGAGATCTCGAGGATGGCCGGCGTCTGCGTCCCTTTGAAGATACCGTGAGACGTGGTTTTCCGAGAGAATCAAAGAAAAGCTTTTTGCGAGTACTTTTCTCAATCAAATGCTTTTCCGGTGGACCGAACACTTCCATGATGCAGGCGAGTTGTTCCTGTTCGTTTTCACCAGGAAAGATGGGCACTCCAGTAAAAAGCTCCGCCAAGATACATCCAAGACTCCACATATCTATCGGCATACCATATGTCATACCAAGGATAACTTCAGGCGATCGATAAAATCGGGATTGAATGTACGTATATACCTTTTCGTTCTCGAAGCAACTTGACCCAAAGTCGATAACCTTGATCTCTGAATGAAGAGGGTGTGCGAGAAGAATATTTTCAGGTTTCAAATCACAATGAATGACCTTCTTTGATTTCAAAAGTAACAAACTGCTAAGCATTTGCTTTGTAAATCGTCGAACGATCTTAAGTGAGAAACCTCTGAAAGAATGAGCTTTGATGAGCTCATAGAGATTCATATCTAAAAGTTCAGTAGAGATGCAAAGATGACCACGGAAGTAGAAGCTTTGAACAAAGTTGACCATGCTGTGCTTGTTTTTGGGATCCTATAAATGTTAGCAGGTCACTAGTAGGGTGGAGCGATTGGAATTACATACCCATTCGCGCAACTTTTGGAGGATATTAACCTCTACCAAAGCTTGCTGATGGAATCTCTTCTTGTTCCGAATGATCTTGATGGCTACTAATCCTCCAGTCTTGTGATCAATACACCTTACGACTTGACCAAAACTTCCCTTACCAAGAACATCAATAATTTCGTAACGATATGAGAGATGATCTCCAGTGGCAATTTGATAATCCCCTCTTTCGTCATCATAACCAAAATTGGCGGCATCGGATTGAAGCTGACCAACATGTTTGGCTGCACTAGATGTCCCACAGAAGTAAATGTCCTTGTAATCGACAATTTCCCCTTTCTCGTAGATGTTGAGATGCGAGACAAGTTTGAGAGCCTGTTGAGGGTTCGCTCGATCCTTAGGAGTAGCACGTTTTCTTAGAGCATCTAATTGACGAGCTGCCGTCTCTGTTTCCTTTCGTTTGTTGCCGAGCTTCTTCATCTCCTCTTCCGCCAGAAGATCATCCTTGTCCAATTCCGCTGTCCAGTGATCTTGATGTCTAATACTAGTACTCGAAGCCTTTGGATTGAGCATTCTATGCATAACAGAGGATGTAGTTCGAGAGGTCGCGGTTGGAATATTTCTCTCAGAAGCCATAGAGTCAGTTGATGTCTCTTTCTTCGGACTGTTTCTATTCAAACCCCAGCTATCACTCTTTGTTCTGTCGTGACCTGTGATCATATTAAGGCTCGAAACTGAGCTCTTCCTTCGACTGGAATTGAGATAAGTAGTAGTAGTGGTCGACTTGACCGAAGGACTAGGACTGGGGATTTCCTTGTTATTACTACTCATATTGTTCATGGTAGAAGAAGCAGGCAATCTAGGTGGTGGCATGTTATCATGTTTTGGCGGCGGAGGTGGCTGATTGGCTTCTCTTCCGCCTGTTGCTTGAGCATTGCTGGCGGTGTTCTTCGATCCAGATCGCTTCCAACCAAGACTCAACTTCCTTCGCAACGAAGTTGTTGAAGATGGTGTTGGGGGTTCTTCCGGACTTGAGACTTCCGCAGGAGTATCTGTTTTAGCTAATCTATTCACCTTCAAGGCACGTGGCCCAGTCAACCTTGCCGGCTTGTTTTCAGTCGTCGAAGTGTCCATTGTAGTGAAATCACCACTAGTTTTGGACCGAGGCATGAGATGCTGGCCAGCGTTGTTCTTGGGAAGAGATGAGGATAGATATGGAGAGGTCTCCCTAGGTGGCGGTGGTCGGTTATTGACTATAGGAATGGGCTTTGTCCCACTGTTATTTCCAAATACTTGCGAAGATTCCGTAGGTCTATGATGGATAGAACTATTGCTCCGCATTTTAGGCATATGATGCTCCGATTTATCTTCATTGCGACGGGAAAAGAACGAGGTCTTGGAAGCTGTCATGGGTGAACTTGGGGTCTTTGTATTTGTCCGCTTAGGCGGAGGTGTAATGGCACCATTTGGTAAAGGCTCTGGATTGGATATGGCCGCAGCCTTTGCAGCCGTAGGAGCGCTTAATGGTAACAAATTCAAGGGTGGCAGACGAAGTGGTTGAAGGTTCTTTTTCTTGGGAGTCGCGGTATTTTGCTTTTGCTGTTCAAGATCTGAATTCGAGCTAGGTGGCGCATGCCTCGATCTCTTTGGCTCTCGTTCAATCTTGGTTGGTTCACGTGCAGAGTTCCTACCAGAAATGCTGTTTGTTGAAGTACTGTTAATACTACTGGCATCAAACGGCATGCTTGATTTCCTCTTGGCAAAAAACGGAGTTTCGATAGGAGAATCTTTGGGGGATTCATACGCTTTGGGAATCGCAGGAACTGGCGGAACATCTTCCTCCTCGTTATTACCAGCTGAGCTGTGAACATTTCGTGACTTAGGTGTTGGTAACCTTGATGTTGTGGGGGCAAGTGACGACACTCGAGGCTGTAAGGAACCTGTAGTATTTCGAGATGTGTTACAGCTTGGACTCGACGCAGCTGAAATAGCAGAATTGTACTTACGGTTACTATCCGGAGTAGTTCGAGATGATGAAGGTGTGGGCACCTTTCGAGGTAACATTGAAGGGGACCTTGAAGACCCTCGAGGAGTGAATGCCGGACACGAGTCGGGTTGTGGAGTTGGCGGTGTACCTGGCGAAGCAGTAGGATTTCCTTGATGAGTCGATAATCGTTTGGCTCTTCGAGTATCCGTAGGGCTGATGGTTCTAGCCCCAAGCCCACTTGCATGGGAAGTCCCTGGCAAGACTGACATCCGCTTCGAGGTTGATGATGGTGTGGTTGCAGGTATTCCTGTTCCGCTGGGCCTTCCTGGTGACTTTGTAGCAAGGGATGATGATCTACTGTGATCTGGTGTGCCAGGCTGAATAGAAACTTGGGGTTGCCCTTTACTCGGAGGTTGCAATGATTTAGTTTTAGCTGCTCTCGAGGCAGTGGTACCTCTTGCTCCGTCCATATAACTTGGAACTCCTGTACTATTCAATCTCGCAGATGCATTGGCAGCATCCGACAAAGATTGTAATGATGTACTTGGAGCAAGACTCGGACGTCGTCTTGGTGTGGCCCCTGCCTTGCTTGAGCTGTCCGACTCAGCACCTCCTACAGATCTGCGCGGTATTCTAGCAGCAGGCGCATTGGAGGCAGCACTTCCAGATATCGGAGGATATTGATTTCGTCGAGTTCGAACAGCTAGGGGAGCAGATGGTGGGTCCATATTCCCCGATGCAGTTGAAGAAGTTGTTGAAGATATGCTACCTTGACGATTGCTCACACTCTGCCGACGTTGAAAAGAGGAGGTTCTCGCGGGTCGTGGTCCAGACACTCCACGCGCAGAACCTAACCCTCGCCCATTGTTCATGGATGCTTTAATTTCCCCCATTGAAGGCTTCTCTCTCGGCATTGAATCTCCCCCACCTGTTGCCGGATATTGTGCTGTAAGCTGTAGTTCATTGGAGATGCTAGTTTGCAGGTCGTCAAAACTGGGAGAAGGCAAAAAGTCGTAAGAAGTCGAATTGTCGTCGTTGTGACCCCCAAATGTAAATAAGGTATGATTGTTTCGTTGTGGAGCATGCAGTGTAGGCTCTGTCCCAGCTATCAGACGCGAACCTCCTGTGCCTACACTGGGAGGATAATTCTCAGAAATCCTTCTGTTAAAAAGATTAGTAAATCTGAGCGCCTCGAATGGCTCCCCTCTTGAAGGTTGTGAATCTTACTGTCTTGTGGGTGAAAGGTCAGGTCGTGGACCTGAAGGAGCCCTCTGTTCCCGAATCATGAATAAGGAACTAAAGTCACTGGGGAAAGCCAGCGACAGAAATTAATCTCGAGTAAAGGATTTTGCTTTTCCTTGAGCTCAGTCCGTTTAAGGGCCGAGTTTGTCGATAGACTATCTCATTTCAAATGGCCGTCGTAGGGTATAACTAGTAAACAGGGAAGTCGTTGTAAATGGTAACCCAGTAAAATGCAGAGGAAAGCTATCTGTAGCAGTGTCTCTCGAGAGTCAAGATCTTAATTTTTTTTCCTTCTCCACAGAAATAAAGCGCGTCAATTGATGGACTCCTCTTTTTGGATTGGAAGATTGGAAGATATCTCGAGGAATGGCTCGTGGATTGTGTTTAGTGGTGAAATGAAGGTAGCGGTAGCGGTGGCAGTTGTAATTTTTTTATTGTATGGAGAGTCAGTCTCTTGGAGGCTGCAGATAGACTAAGAGTAGTTGAACAATATTTTGGGGATGGATTGCAAGCCTGTACCTGTCCGTTCCCGTTACTGGTTGCTGGTACTGCGAATGGGATAAAAGCTTGATGTTTCCCGTACCTTTTCGAGATTCGAGGTGGCTCAGGGAAGTCAGGGTGGTCAGGGTTGGGGGGTTTATGGTCAAGGTCTGTTGCGTTGCCTATAGAAACAAAAAGTGGATCTAGATTCTGGATGGAGTGAGTGAGTGAGAGGGTGAGTGAGTGAGTGAGTGAGTGAGTGAGTGAGAGTGACTGACGGACTGACGGACTGACGAACTGTATTTGGAGACTGGGCTGGAGGACTGGGCGACTGGAAGACTAGAGGACTGGGCGACTGGAAGACTAGAGGACTGGGGTCGTTTTCTTTTGGTACCGTTATGTTTATGGACGAGTAGTATGTGCGAGTAGTATGTGTGAATAGTATGTGTGAGTAGTATATCGAGTAGTATATCGAGTAGTATATCGAGTAGTATATCGAGTAGTATATCGAGTAGTATATCGAGTAGGATGTACAAGTAGTGTAGTACCTATGCTATGTACAGTATGGACGCATCAAGGGAAGTCTCTTTTCTTTTTGCTACATGTAACGAGAGGACTTTTGAACCTATCCAAATGGGAATCGATGCAGCAATAAAATCGTCAAAATCATCAAAATCATCAAAATCCCATCCATGAGCCAATGAGACCAAAGTACACCTGAGTAAGATGGAGTATCCTCAAATATGTTGAGCCTATCAAAATTTAAAGAAATTTACATTTACCAAATCCATTCAGTGAACCAAACTAATACAATGTAGTACAGTTTAAGAGATACTACCTAGGTACCTAGGTACTTAATAAGGTAGAGACCGTACGGTGATGAATTCTGATCATCTCGGCGGTCAAGGTGGCTTGTTATCTTATTCACTCTGGATGGAGTCTTGCGTCTTGAGTCTTGAGTCTTGAGTCTTGAGTCTCCAGTCTCCAGTCTCCAGTCTCCAGTCTCCAGTCTCCAGTCTCCAGTCTCCAGCTGCACCTCGAACAACAACGCCTCCCTCACCCCTCGCATCTTCTTCTTCTTGTAGCTATCTTGAGACCATCAATAAAGTTAATCACAAATGCTACAGGACGACGAACTCTGTCCAGGAGACCCAAGCAATGCAATCACAACTTTATTACCACTGTCAATGCTTTCAATGCCTCCTCGCTATAGGGAAGGATGATTTGATAATTATATCGTTGATTAATGAGGACACCCATGTATGGATGGATGTGTAGATTGTTTACGGGGTCGAGTAATCTGTATTTAGTATATACCGAGTATCAAATATTGATGGTCTGGTGGAGGACGTTCAAGGTCTGCAAATATCGTGGCATGTCTAATAATTCCAGATGATTATTGGGCGTGAAGGTATATTATGTGAATGATGGGATCACCAATGTATGGATTTCTCAATCTATCTGCTCCGTAGCATGCAAATTGATACATGGCAAATTGGACGGGGAAGATTATGAGTGTAGGGTTTCTGCAGTGAGGTGAGAGCTCGAGTATCCAGGATGCAAGTTGATACCTATGTAAGAGTACCTGGGTGACTATTCTGTCTAGTATAAATTGATATTGAAGCTGGATGATAAGTACGTACTATAAGTACAAGTACTATATGTACTAGGTAAACAACAGACTTCATCTGATCTGCATTTGTGCCGAGTGAGCCCTCGTTCCCTCCTCCTCTCTCCAACATAAAATTCCTATTCCTCATATGTGCAATCTTATGGAGACTATGCTCCATGAAGGTTTCTGCCCTACTCGGCTTCAGATTTTTGTACACCATGGCAACACCAACTAATTCCTCCACTAATGTACATCGCATGTAGGGAGTATCTAGACATCAAATTCTGTGAGGTACAGATCCACCCAAAGCATAGAGAATGTACAACAATGCAAACAGGATGTCACACCCCTTTTTTCCACGATGCTGTTTTCATCCATCAAAGCATCACCTGCTTCCGTCACCAAATACTAACAAGCAGGTAGGTAAGACCAAGCCAGTTGCCTTTCTTCTTGCTTGAAGGTTAGCTTGTGAGCCCCTGACACGTGCAGGCAATGTTTTGAGTAAGAAAAATATTCCGAATGATAAGAAGATTACCCAGTTAAAAGATTGATAGAGGCTAATAGAGGCTAAAACCATGTTTCAACGACAAGAACTGACTTGGGTTGGAAGCCACGATATGATGCTATTCATGCTGGTTGGGATTGTACTCTCGCAGAGTGTTTCTGTACGACAGAAAGTATGGTACGGTACTGCTTCATGTATCATGTATCATGTATCATCTACCTACAGCTTGAGCTTGAGCTGGAGCTGGAGCTTGAAAAAGGGGTCACACAACAGCATAAGCGGTATCATCTAGCCGTTATTGTGATCATGGGTGAACAGCGTTTTATACTTATTTATTGCCGTTTTCCTCCATCCCTAGATCATTTGCTATGATTTCTGGGGAATCTTCAATTGATTCCCGAATCTCCAAGGTACTGATCCCATATTCAATACATGCCCAATAAACTTAAATTATAGCTCCTTACGTGGGTGGATAAGAAGTCCATTACGACGGTAAGACGGAACGAAGGGAATTTATTTTTTTCGAATTAGAAGGGAATTAGTCGAAATTTAGTCAAGTCCGAAATCCAAAAATCCAACCCCTTCAGCCCAATTGCGGGTGGTCGGTGGTCGGTGGTCAGCGGCAAAAACGGCATGCCTTCTTTTCCCGCAGGTAGGTTCATCGTTCGCTAAGCGCGTCAACTTCAAACACCAAGATGTTTGAGCTTCGTAGACAAACATTATAGAATTAATCAAACCTCAACTAAATTTTCACAACTGCAATCATTTTTCACTTAATTTGAAGCATGTTATTCACTTGCCACATGGGCTGGAACCTTATCATCAGTGAAGAAACGAAACACTGCGACTGAACGGTTTCTTCTATGAATAGATTCCCCCCTCATTGATCTTTATAAGGATCGTTGGAATTCCAACTCAGACACAACCCCTCAATTTCCGCGAAGAAGCCTAACAGTTGAAGAAGTCTCAGAAGATGGATGAGTTTACGGCAGATGCGTTTGTGAATCGTGATGATCCTATCCCGGTGATAAGATTCGATTATACAGACGACCTTGATGACGATGTGGAGGAAACAATCGGAGTGTCTAAGAAAGAAGGGGCGCGAGAAAGACTACGAAGACACAAATCGGAGTTGAAGGAAAACTTCAAAAAGGCACACAGTAAAGCTTCGGAAACTTCGGCAACTGTACAAGATAGATTACTTGAAAAGTACGTCGAAACTCTGTATTGCGATGTTAGTCATCTTAGGACTCTACTGATTACAACAGGTTACTACAACAGGTAATACCAGTGGAGGACCTTGGCGAAAATGGAAAAGAAACGGCTACTACTCCTCCAAGTTTTGTCGAGAGACCTGCTTTCAATATAACGACCATGTCCAATAATTTCAGAAGATTCAATGCGAGAATAGGAGTGGTTTTCGTCTTCCAAGCCAAAGTGATACGTCTACTAAGCTGGAAACAATGGTCGCATACTCTCTCATTCCTTGCAGTATATACTTTCGTCTGCCTAGATCCGTATCTTCTTACCGTTCTTCCGTTGGCGGTTCTTCTCCTCGCAATCCTCATACCATCATTCATTGCTCGTCACCCCGCGCCTCCTACAACGATCACGACCGACTCGTTCACATATTCCACAACAGGTCCGCCAATAGCTCCAGCTCCAGTTGTTAAACCTGTCAAAGAGCTTTCTAAAGATTTCTTCCGTAACATGCGCGACCTCCAAAACTGCATGGAAGATTTCTCTCGCCTCCATGATACAGTAATTGCTCTAATATCTCCCTCCACAAATTTCTCTAATGAACCACTTTCATCTACTCTGTTTCTTTTCCTCGTTGTAACAGCAGCATTTATGTTCATCGCTTCGCATCTCATGCCATGGCGCTTTATCTTCCTCACAATAGGCTGGACCATTACATCTCTTGGCCATCCAACCATTCAACGCCAAATGATCACAACACATACGACAGTCGTACAACCGCGTGCAAAGCCCCTCCAAACTAGCCTCGAAACCTTCATTTCTCATGACATCATCCTCGATTCCTCTCCCGAAACTCGCGAAGTAGAAATCTTCGAACTCCAAAAACTTTCCCGTGCAGGCGAGTGGGAACACTTTGTATTCAGCAGCTCGCCTTATGATCCTATGAGTAGTATGCGAATTGAAACTGGGCGACCAATCGGATGTCGCTTTTTCGAGGATGTAAAGAGCCCAAGAGGTTGGGAATGGAGTGAAAAGAAATGGGCGTTGGATTTGTGGAGTAGAGAATGGGTTGAAGAAAGGATTATTACAGGCGTAGAGGTGGAAACGGAGGGTGAAAGATGGGTTTATGATATCAGATACGAGGGACAAGAGGAGGACCCTGTAGGCGTGATGGATACGGGGAGTACCAGTAATCTAGGAAGCATGAGAGGGAAGAAAGGGGTACCGATTAGTTGGGAGGAAGCGAGTGAGGTTGACGGGGCTGGTAGAAGGGGAGAATGGAGAAGGAGAAGATGGGTTCGAATGGTTAAGAGAAGGTGGGAAAATCATGAAGCGGAGGTCGAAGATGAGAAGAAATAGTTGATGTATGCTTGCATACTATGATTTTATGAAATCCCGGCGTGGATAAATGGATGGTGTTTAGGTAGTCAGTGATTTTTAGCGTACAAATTGGGGTATGGATGGCTTAGGTAAGGGATTGGGACTGGGGATGCGGCAACGGGAATGGGGACGAGGCATATATATATACCATGGTGCAGGTTTCATCAACTTTTGCTTGTTTCTCTCTACACATCTGTAGATAGATTTTAGCGAACAAATTAACATAAACTACAAAGAGAATTGGCATTATCTATACTCAAGTCAGGTTGAGTATTATCACCAATGAACAAAAAGCTTTAAGAACGACATACTTTTCCCTATCTGGTTATCGGTAGTCTAAACATTATTATGCGCAAAATATCACCGTGATACCACCACTCTATTAGTGTGGTGTATATAGTATACAGTATACAAGCATCCCCCCTTCTCTTCCTCTTCCTCATTCTCATTCTCATCCCTATTCTCCCTTCATTGCTTCATGGGTAGAATATAAGCAAACACCAAAAATCAACAACCCTGTATTTCGCACGTCTGTCTCCTCTCTCACTCACACGTGCAAAACCCCCACTATATCCCTAAGCACCTCATACTGCGTCTGACGAAAATCATCCGTGATCAATACATTCTGCGCGGCTTGGAAATTGAGCAGTTGTTTTGTTTGCGGAGTCCAGGGGGGCCAGATGAGGGTTTGCGTTGTATTTGTATTTGTGGTTGTATTTGTGCTGGGGTGGGCATTGTGAGTATCACCCGCGCTGCCGTATCCGTGATGGATCGCAGCGCGATTTGGATCGAGCGTGTGCAGGAAATTGAGGTAGTATTTTTGGATGGATTGTTGGGGGAAGCCGAGGGATTGGCCGTAGATGATCCCGATGTCGCTTCCGTGGAAGGTGCCCAGGAGGGGGGTGCCGTAGCCGTAGCTGGAGAGGTAGGAGTACATTTTTACGTTTGGGTGGGTGTGGGATGAGTAGTTGAGGAAGAGGCGGCGGGAGAGCGTGAAGACGATGTCGCCGAGGAGGGCGGCGAGACGTTTGTATTGGGGGTAGATGTTCCAGTTTGTGCCGGTGTTGAAGGGGGAGCCGGCGGAGGGGTCGTCGGGGTAGGCGGCGACGAGGGAGGCGATTTTGGAGGGGGGAGCGGAGGAGAAGAAGATGGTTTGGAGGTAGTTGGTTAGGAGGGAGGTGGTGGTCAGGTTTGTTTGGACGAGCGCGAAATATGTTCCTTCGTCTTCTTGGTCGCCAATTATGAAGGGGATGGGGGCGAATTGGCCGTGGGAAGCGAGGATTTCAGGGGAGGCGGGGAGAACGCCGTTTTTGTGATCTGGACGTGGGAGATAGGAGAGTGCGAGGGAAGTGTAGGATGTGTAGGAGGGGGGACTTAGGGTTGCGGCGAGGAATTTTTCGTAAGGGAGGGCGCGAAGACATTTGAGCGTGTGGGTGGAATTTTGACAGCCGCCCGCGAGCACGACTTGGTCGTATACTGCTTGTGCGCGCGGACTATCGACTGTTTGGGCCGGAGTGATGGAGCCGGAATCCATGATTGCACCGCGGAATAGGGGCTTGTTTTTGTAATGGTATTGGCCGCCATAAAGAGCCATTTGATCAAATACGGAAATTGAACCTGCAGATTCACCCCATATGGTGACTTTATCGGGATCGCCTCCGAAAGAAGCGATGTTGTCGGCGACCCATTGGAGACCTAATCTTTGGTCCAATAAACCGAGATTAGAAGATCCATCTCTGAGGATTTCGGAACCAGCTAGGAAACCAAAACCTCCTAGACGATAATTTACAGCCACGTAGATGAAAGGCTGGGAACTCGAAATCGAAGTTTGAAGAAGTTGTGTTGCATCGAAAGATTGAGTGGAGCCTCCTGCGAAAGCGCCGCCGTATATCCAAAAGAGCACAGGGAGTTTAGAGTGTCTAATGATGTTTGATGGACGTTGGATGTTGAGTGTCAGACAATCCTCGCCGACGGGACCAGAGGCCGAACCTTGGGGGCAAGCTGTAGGGACACTAGTTGCTTGAATAGTTCCCAGGTATTTGGTGATACTTTTGGGTGGTTTCAAGCGGAGGGATCCGGTGGGCGGTTGGGCATAGGGAATTCCTTTGAATGTGTCAATTCCTGATGTGCTAGATCCGATGATTTTGGCATGTGATATTTGAACTGTAGGTGCCAATTGACGTCTCTCTGGAGCAGGCAGGGCCACAGTAAGAGAGATCAAGAGCCATGTGGTGATACCCTGTAGATGCATATTGTTCAATTTCAAAGACAGGCACTTCAGCTTGAAATACGATTCCCGCAACGATCAATGAATCATCTTGATAAGATCTTAGACAGAATCAGAGCTATATACCCCATATTCTGTCAGTGAACGCGGGGAACATGTAAAGAAGCTATTGATGCGCCCCTCCAAAGCCATTGCTCTGCATTCGGCCAATCCCCGGCTTGGTATGCATCGGAAACTGTTCCAATTTGAGAAAGATCTGAGATAGTGAATAACTTCATTGGGATCGCAGTCGTATCCATGTCTTTTATCCGGCATCTATTGCCACGAGAATAAAACAGAAGTGCGAAATGCAGAGTGCATACTGGACGTATAATGCACGTAAATAGAAATCACTAGATTTCAAATTCCAATAGTAGAGATGCACATCAGATGTGATGATTTGATGGATACGATACATAAGATATGATTGGTCGATCTAGTATACAACCCGGTAGGTTAAGTGGTTCATCCGAGGTACTTTCTTCCTTCTCCGCGTTCGCACTTCGTCACCTTCCTTGTTGCTGTTGTCTCGAACAGGAACATATCGATTGTCATGATGAAGATCGGAGTCATTGATTTTGAACTCTAGGTAAACATCCCCCGTAAATTCTCATCGGAGCTATGCAGTGCTTGTAGACAAGAGACCAACCTTCTCATCGATAATGTAATACACATTCCACATACATTCCACTCCCTCCTCTTTCTGCAGGCATTGATTAGAATAGAAAGGAAAGACAGTTAGAGCTGAACATCAGCCAGAAATGGACAAAGCATTTTAATAGACTTATCATGGTCTTCAACAATAGCAAAGAATACATTTGATATCTAATTTGTGGTTTCTCCGGTGAGCCTCGATGCGGTTTAAACACATGCATATTTGTACAATTCGTCCTGGTGAGGTATGAGTAAAACTTACGCTATGCTCTGTGAATACACGACGATGCCTGAGTACGGTTGAATTTGGTGTGGCTTTAGCTAATGCTACCTCCCTCGTTGCAATGTACTTATCCGATGCCAGTGACGAGAGTACGAATGGACGAGAAAAATCATTGAATCCACACAAGTGAAGTGTATAATTCAAGCATCCGAAAGCTTTGGATGACAGTCCGGACATGCTAGTAATTCGAGAACGCCAATTGGTTAATTGAACCTCGGTATTTTGCCCCCGTTCCCCAGGTTTCGGTAACCTTACATTCCCCACTGCAAGTAGTAATCACGGCGCGTTCCAATGGTTCCGGATCTCTAGGTTATGCTTACTTCGTATCTTTCTTTTCTTCTCCTTTCATGCTCTAATTATCTCATTTATTGTCTCATCTCGCACCGAAGTAATATACTATCATCCATTCACTTTCCTTCAATACATCACAATGCCTCACCATACCCTCACGCGAGACGAAGTCTCCAAAAATAACACCGAGGAATCTCTCTGGTTTATAATCGACAGCAAGGTCTACGATGTCACTGAATTCGTCGATGCTCATCCAGGAGGTGAATCCGTCTTAAAACAAGTTGCTGGCACAGATGCAACCGAGGCATTCTATAACCTACATCGACAAGAAGTCCTACAAAAATACTCGAATTTATGTATTGGCACAATTGAAGGCGAGAAATCGCAAGTTATTGAACAGAACGTTGGAGATTTGAGTGTCGTGCCATACGGAGAACCTACATGGCTAACTCCACAATTCAAGAGTCCTTATTATAATGAAAGTCACAGGAGGTTGCAAAAGGCAATGAGAATTTTTACGGATCAATATGTTACACCTGTTGCTCAGGAATGTGAAAAAACTGGAGCGCATATTCCACAACATTTGATTGATCGAATGTCGAAGATGGGGATCTTACATATGAGATTGGGCCCAGGGAAACATTTACATGGCGTTAACCTTATGGATGGCGCTGTGAAGGGGGAGGAGTTCGATTATTTTCATGACATGATCGTCGGACAGGAGATGGTTCGCGCTAATGCAAGAGGATTTCAAGATGGTAATATGGTTAGTTGTAAATCCATGTTTTTATGGAGAGTCTACTCGATGTTTCAATGCGTGGCTAACACTTAATCTCAGGCTGGTATGACCATTTCCTTAACGGCAGTCCTTCAATTTGCCAACGATGAGGCTTGGAAGAATAAAATTGCCGCAGAGGTGTTTAGTGGGAAGAAGAAGATTTGCCTGGCCATCACCGAAGCATTTGCCGGATCTGATGTCGCAGGTATTCGAACAACCGCAGAGAAAACCAAAGATGGCAAACACTATATCGTAAATGGTACTAAGAAATGGATCACTAACGGAGTCTTTTCCGATTACTTCGTAACTGGTGTTAAAACAGGTACTATTAAATATTGCTTCTCATGCTCAATCACATACTAACGCTCTCTCTAGATAAGGGACTGTCTGTCGTATTGATTGAAAGAGGCGAGGGTGTAGAGACAACACCAATAAAAACCTCCTACTCACCTACAGCTGGAACTGCCTATGTCACTTTCGATAACGTAAAGGTACCAGTTGAGAATCTCTTGGGAGTAGAGAACAAGGGTATCCACGTTATCCTGAGTAACTTCAACCATGAAAGATGGATGATGGCTAGTGGTGTCACTCGCATGATGCGACTTGCAACAGAGGAATGTATTAAGTGGAGTAACCAACGATTGGTATTTGGCAAGAAATTGACTGACCAGCCAGTCATCCGACAAAAGTAAGTTTTACTTCTTCAGGTGCAAATGAAGCTCCAAACTGACCCTCCTAGGCTTGCTAAGATGATATCTCACTGTGAGGCGAACCAAGCATGGTTAGAGAATATCACATATCAGATGACTTTGATGCCATACAAACAACAAGCGACTCATCTCGCGGGCCCAATTGGTCTCCTTAAGATGTTCGCTACCCGTTCAGCTCACGAATGTGCAGATGAAGCTGTACAGATTTTCGGTGGACGTGCGCTTACGCAGAGTGGGATGGGAAGAACCATTGAAATGTTCCATAGAACGTGAGTATCCATGCTATGAGAAGTTTTCACGGGAAATATCTTGCTGATATCTTATAGGTACAAATTCGATGCTATCTTGGGTGGAGCCGAGGAGGTATTGGGTGATTTGGGAGTAAGGCAGGCCCTCAAAAATATGCCAAAGAGTATGTTGTAGATGGGCATAGGTACACAGGGTCAGAAACATCAGAAAAACGAAAGATGTACTCAATTTTGAGACTCAAGAAGTTCTTCAGCATTGATATCTCAAAATTAATTTCGATTACATAGATTTATTCAACCAGATCCAATTAGATTCGGATTTCTAAATCCTAGTTTAGGCCCAAGTCAAATGCTCTACCCCGAGGGCTGAATCATACTTATCAAGAAAACATTTACCCTGCGCGTTATTTTCTACACATCTTCAATTGTCTTGCGGAGTAGAGATAGTGAGTTTGTTGACTCTCTAAAAACCTCTAATCCACAGCACTCGGCTTGAGCCAGTACGCACAATAGTTTATGTGATTCTGCATTGAGGTCGCAGGTTTATATGATACTACCAATCAGAATACGAATCAGGCGCCACGTCAGCAGCACACCAAAGTGGCTATGTGTAGCCTTCAGCAAGAAATTGTAGTGGTGTTGGGTATTGCTACGTATATTTATACATACAAAATGTGTACAAATCTGCCGAAAGGAGGGATGAGGCAAATTGCAGAATGAAGCCCACCAGGCCTCACTTTCCAAAAATCAAAGTCTGCCTCGAATGAGGCTTCTCAAACGAAGTACACGTCAAGATTGAACCTCTACTACGTGCAAGCCTTTGACTTGTTGCCTCTCACTATAAGTGTGGAATTACAAAATGATATTATTGAACCTCACCGTCGCAAACAGTGAAACTCAAAATATCAATTATCGACGGACATTATCTCTCATACGAGTTTTATATCACTCATTGTTCCATTTCAGAAGCTTTTGCAATGGCTTCCAGCTCAATATACAGCGATTTGAATACCTCTCGACAGGAAATCAGGCTGCTCGAAATCATTGCTACTGATCCAAGCATCATCTGCAAAACGAGAGTCGTCTCACTCCTGGAATCCCCTACCTTTGTTGCGTTATCCTACCAATGGGGCAATCCAGCGATGACCGAAGAGATCACGGTCAACAACACAGCACTGTTTGTTACCAAGAGCCTTGCAGACGACCTTAAATATGTACCAATACATTGGCGAAACATGGAAAAGACGTCGGGAGGCAGTATCATGCCTCTTCTCCTATGGGCAGACGCAGTCTGCATAAATCAAAAAGACGTTGAAGAGAAGAATCACCAGGTCCCTCTAATGAAGAAAATTTATTCGTCGGCAGAGCATACTTTCTGCTCATTGATGTCGAAAACTCATCGTTGATTGAAACAGCGATTGATACTATTAACACAATATTTGTCGGCGCGTTCAGGAGTGGATTCAAAACAGATCTAGATGATCAAGATGTGAAGATAGACTGGATGCTCAATTTTTTAGACTTATTTGCGACCGACCCTAAATATGCACCTTTTCCAAAAACAAAATGACGGCTCGAAACTTGATGAGTGGATCCTTCGTCATGGCAACAAAGCTCAAACAGCCTTGCGAGAGTTCATGAATCTTCCATACTGGAAGCGTGCCTGGATATACCAAGAGCTTGTACTTTCAAAAGGCCTAGTCTTCTTTCATACATCTGAGCGTACTTCCTTGAAAGTACTCAACTTCGTATCTCTTTGGGCAGAGTTCCTAAAGACGCAAACTAGACCAGAAAAAATCGACAGTCATCTATGGGTTACTATCATACGTCTTTCTTCCTTCCAACCCTTAGGGTTGATCAAGCATGCCCGATCGATCAATATCGGGATGCAGACCGTAGCCCCTCAAGATAAAGATTCATATCTTGCATTGTTACGATGGGGTGATTTTGTAGGCGCCAAGTTAAAAGCAACAGACCCAAAGGACTACGTCTATGCCATACAGGGAGTTACCGGTTCAGATGTCATACCAGATTATAGCTCTAATACATCTGTCGCCGACGTATATGTCGAATTCTGCGTCAAACACGTCGAAGCTATGCGACGTTTTAGTTTACCACTTTTGGTCTTCTTTCGCTACGCTGGTCATGAAATAAAGCTCCAGAAGGCCCTGAACTGCCTTCCTGGGTACCAAATTTTCCCGGTTGTTCTGCCAATGAAGTTGTATATCAAGCTTCCTATCTGGTTTCCTCGACCGAGAAGCGCAACACGAACCGAATCTATTTCAATAACAGGGCGAATGACATTTCAATCTGCAAACAAAGTTTGTTTGCTCCTGCACTAGTCATTGCAACGCTCGACGATACGAGTGATGTCCTCGGAGAATCCGAGTCATTGGCAGAATTCACTTCATCCGTTTTCGAAATCATGAACTACAAGCGGGCGTTCAGTGACCGACATCCTTTTCTTAAACTGACAAGTGCGCTCTGGGGTAGAAATATTGAAGAAGAAGTCTGGGAATCTCCCGAGGTAGTTCGGGTAATCCGACTCTTACAAACACATTTTCCAGATTCTGACGAGATGTTTACTTTCGATTTTTTGGACAGAGTTCATCTTGGTTTAGAATGGCTGGTGGAGTTGACTGGTTTCGATCGTGACTTGGTTCTTACCATTGTCGATTTATTGGCCGACGAGGATACCAAGACCATAGAAAAGCTCGAGCATCCATATCCGAGTGTCATACAGTTTATCCGGAGGATATTGGACGATGGAGAGAACCCGGGAAGTTATCTTGATGACTTTTTATCTATGAGTGATGACCTGGGGACCTTATCAAGCTCGGGTGGTATGCGGATTGCACGCACCGCAAGTGAGACCTCCATCGAGTTCAGCATCGTTCCGCCTGCGGCATTGAAGGGCGATATTATAGCCTATCTTGCGGGAAGTAAGATACTTCACTTGGTTCGAAGGGTGGAAGACCACTACGTCTACATTGGCCAAGCTGGAGATATCGGAGAATTGGTAACTTCGATGCTAAATAAGGTCAGCGCTGGTGAGGAGGAATTTCAAATTATAGAAATTCGATAGTGAGCACCGGATGGATATCAATAACGTATCATTGGACGCTTACGACCGGCATTATCCGATGTTGGGTCGACGTGCGCTGAGTCCGTGGCTTAGAGCATTCAACTGTAGTGCCGTCAATTTCAAGTTTATAATCGGGTATATAACACTGGGATAAACTCATTAAACCATTGAGAACATGGATTCGATAGTGGAGGGAAGTTGTGGAAGAAGTCTGAATTCATGGGGTCTTTCAGCTCATATTGGTTTTCAACGGTGGAAGGGTTATGGAGAACGTGAGATATATACACCCGGTTTCTTAACATATGTCGGAAATGTAGATTTCGACTCTCTTATTGATATATAATTCGGTATTGTTTTGATTTTACAAATATTTAAGAATTGTTATGATATTGATTCTGCTGCCATAGGGTGATGGGGACAATTTTAGAAACTCTTACCAAATGCTTATCGCTCTTATCGGAAGGACCCCGCCATCCCCCATTCCTGCTTTGGTGCACACCAACTACCTACCTATTCTGTAATCTTTAGCGATGATTCATTATACAAAGTGATTTGAGATTGATATTTGAAGATTTGTTAGTGGAGTGAGGAGATAATTAGAAATTAGTTTCTGTCCACTCTTTGAGCTTTCAGATACTCAAATAGTTGTGTTAGCCACTTCCCAAGCATACCTAGCTATTCTGCTTCTCTTGTCATCAAGCTCTTATATGTCAACGATCCATTAAACAAGTCAAATTGCTCTACAATCATGTCTAATAGAGTCAGAGACCTTCCATGGCCATCCACAATACCAGACGATGAATATGCCGAAATAGCTGCTGGTCTTCCTGCAAAGGATGAACCGTTCATTAACAAGTACATTGGTGGAAGAGAAGCACTTATAGACCAGGAAAAACAGCAGCGCAGTGGTTCGTAATATCCTTATATGCTATCGTTTCTCACTTACTTATATTCTTTACAACAGACTATGCATTCAGATCCACCCTCTCACCTCTCGCGCAAGAAGCCTGTAACATCGTATCCCGCATCCGTCTCGAAGAACAAGCCTCGACGTGGACCTCGCAATTCGAGGACCATGTTGCGCAAGAAACGGGGAAGAATATATATCCAGGTATGATGTTCAGCCTGGCAAAGGAAAGGATGGAGAAGACGAAATTATGGCAGATTGTGAAAAAAATGCCCAAGGGCGCGCTTTTGCATGCGCATATGGATGCGATGGTCGACTATGATTTCTTGTTTGAAGAAATGCTGAAGACAGAGGGCATGTGCATTTTCTGTGATAGAGCTTTAGATTCTCCTGAAAGTAGGGAGGCGGGGCCCGTTAAGTTTAGGTTCAGGAAGAAGGGAGATGGAGAAGGTGCAGAAATTTGGAAGGAGGGGTATACACCATTTAGTTTTGTGCCCTTGAAGGATGCTGCGGAGGCTTTTCCCGAAGGTGGACGAGAAGGATTCTTGCGTTGGCTTCGGAGTCGATGCACTATTACTGATACTGAGTCTATTGAACATCACCATGGCGTTGATGCAGTCTGGAGAAAGTTCTCTTCGGTTTTTACAATTTTGAACACAGTCATCTTCTATGAGCCTATATTCAAGGCATTCATGAAGAGAATGATGCAGACTTTACTTGCTGATGGTGTCAAATGGGTTGATTTACGACTGGCATTCACCTTCTTTTATTACCGTGAAGGTCAGGAGAAAGCAGATGATACATACAGCAATATGTTCAAAGTTTTCGGAGAGGAAATTGAGAAGTTTAAGGCTTCAGAAGAGGGTAAGGGATTCTGGGGAGCAAGGATGATTTGGACTGGTCTTCGAGTTTTGGATACAAGAAAGATCGTAGAAGATATGGATGCTTGTTTAACAATCAAGATGACCTACCCAGATCTCATATCTGGATATGACCTTGTTGGTCAGGAAGATGCTGGAAGACCATTAAAAGATCTTTTGCCAGAGCTTTTCTGGTTCAAGAAGCAGTGTGCACAAGAAGGAGTCGAAATACCTTTCTTCTTTCATGCAGGAGAATGTCTTGGTGATGGTAGCGATACTGATCAGAATCTCTTCGATGCTGTTCTACTCGGAACTCGTCGCATTGGTCATGGATTTTCCTTATACAAGCATCCTTTATTGATCGATTTGGTCAAGGAAAAGAAAATTCTCGTGGAGAGTTGTCCGATCTCGAACGAGGTCCTTCGCCTCTGCGCTTCGATCATGTCACACCCTCTACCAGCGCTTCTCGCCCGAGGAGTTTCCTGCTCTCTCTGTAACGATGACCCTTCGATTCTTGGTCAGGATGTTAATGGTATGACGCATGATTTCTGGCAAGCTCTGCAAGGCTGGGATAATCTTGGACTTGCTGGCCTAGGTTCACTGGCTGAAAACAGTGTAAGATGGGCAGCATTCGAGGATCAAAGCGCTGGCAAATGGTTAGAGGATGTTAAGGAAGCTTCCATGGGTAACGGTGTGAGGGCGAAGAGATTGCAAGAATGGAGCGTGGAGTGGGAACAATTTTGCTTGTGGATAGTAACGGAGTTTGGAGACGATGAAGATAGTGCGAGAAAGATCAGAGAAGATGGGGATGGTCCGTTGGCTGCTCAGGATTAAATTGAGTATGTCCGATGATAATATTGTCCTATTCGGAGTTGATGGGGTTTGTATTAGGGAAGCATGTGCATTCAACAGGGTGATTTAGGTCATGATTAGGGAGGGTCACGATACCCTCGACTGGAAGTCGAAATTCAACATTATAATCATCTATATAGAAATCAGACAAAATAGCTCCTTTCGAAGCTTTTGTTATATTCCAGCTACTGCCTATGCGATTATTTAGTCAGACATTTAGTCAGACTCGTACAGAGGTGAAATAGCTCCAAGGTTTCAAGGTTCCCTCATACATTATGGTCATGCACAAGGGTCATTATTGAATTATCTCCCTATAGTAATCCTACTTGTACGATTTCTGGTTTACACTTTGAATAACAACAATTCTGCTGTGCGTTGTACGTATGGTCATTGTAGATAACTTTTAGAGTCCGTCTTGTGTAGAATAATTTTCCTCCTCTCTCTCTTCTCCCTTCTCTCTTTCAAAAGCTTCTTCTATCCAGACCCTCCTTCTAAACCTTCTTCCCAAACATCAAAGAGCTCCAGATCATATCATATGATCATACATGGACACTAACGAAACACATAAGGTTAGCTTTAGGTATAAAACATAGGTATACCTAGGTAGTTCTATATAAACCTAATATAGAACAAGAGTGCCCTTACAATATACACAACCCAAAAGCTTCTGCATGATGATTTTCTCGTAGGCTCTCAAACACAGAAGAAATACCTCGTGGAATCTCAATACATGTAGAATATAATAATTGGTTCGACAAGAAACCCGAATCCAATCATCCAGCCAATGCTGTGTGTGTATTTGGATAAATCCACGTCAGTAGCAGTAGTAAGCCAAGCCGCACGAGGAAATCTAGTGGTCTTATCGATAAGGATATCGCCCGAAAACAATCACTCGCTCTCGCAACCCACATACATCCTATCCTATCCTCTTCTACCTAAATTTCCACCTTTCTACCTACAACCCATTACTGAACCATTTAAAGTACCTACCATTATCTACGGTAGGGAATCTTCATCAACAGTCACAAAGGTCCGTCGACCAATACATTCACTGATCATTATTGATATATTTGAACTGTAGCGACTTTAAGATCTGAGGGTACGGTCAAGTATGATTCCCATCTTGCCCCGGACAATATCAGTGCACGAGGTCGACGTCAGAAGCCGCCCTTCCTCTTCCTAAGACAAATCCATCCATCAAAATCGCCGGAACTTCTTATTTTCTTTCTTATCAGTGTTCTTTAAGACATTATTGCTTAGAGGCGTTGATTTCTTTTAATAACTTTTAATAATCCCTTGCATAACGAAGTCGCAAGCAACAATGGCGTCTTATTTCCAATTATCCTCGATGCCCAAACGATTACTCCAATATGCGCTTTCTAGTTTGGAAGTCTTTGAGACGGATGCATTGGATTTGGAGAATTTGGATATTGCGTGGGGGAAAAATAGCACGTTTGAATTTAAGGATGTCGGGTTGAGATTAAAGGTACTAGTCATATCACGATTTTGACGTCGAGGATGAGCATGTCATGCTAATATGCGAGATGTAGAAACTCGAGACTTTACTACAACTTCCCTCCACGATCGCATTAAGCAAAGCGAAAGTTCTACTGCTGCGGCTCACGATACCAGTCGATATATATAGCAGCCCGATATTGGTCGAAGTTGATGGAGTGGATGTGCAGTTGAGGGTTAGGGAGGAGAAGGGTGCATATAGTTCACGGACAAACCATGACAGGTTAAGGAAGAAGTCATTGTCGAGAAACCAGGACCCAGATCCCGCACTTCCAACTGCAGAGGACCTCGCGGCATCATTTCTACAAACCGAATCGAGAGAAGAGAAAGAAGAGTTGGAAGCCGCAATTCTTGGGGAGACGCAGGATGTATCAGAGTCTGTTACTTCTAATGAGGGAGGAGACTCACCTGTTGGAACTGGGACCGCTCTCTCGTTACCGGCATTCATGGCTAGATTTTTGCAGGGCATTGTGGACAGGCTACAAGTACGGGTGCATGGGATTATTTTCAATGTGGATCTTGATATTCCTGCAGAAGGACCGACGCCAAACCGTACCACGGATCCAGTCACAGTTCAGTTGAAGATCGACGATGTCGACATCGAGGGAGTTACACATGATATAGAGTCTACCCAGACGAGAGGGGGGAAGGATATAACATCGTTATTCAAGGAGGGAAAGAGACTGATCTGTCTCAGCAATATTCAAGGAGCACTTATCACAGAGGCAAATTTATTCCAGACGCTCTCTCGATCATCTTCCGTTGTATCACCAATACCTCCGCACTCTGAAGTAACCGAATCCAGAAGGGCTACAGAAAAGAAGCGATCATCAGAAGAAACACAAACCTTATCTGTGGAAAGTATAGGTACATTTGATCGAGTTGCTTCCCCTAGCCCCCCCTCATCTCCTGCTTCGTCATTACGAGTCTCCGAATCCTCACTGCCGGAAATAAGACGTCCTTCACCTCCTCTAAGGCCCGCGAAAACCTCGCCAGTGGTTAAAAGCTCGGCTGCTGCTAATGATAGTGGACAATTCGATGATGCATCAGAGGATGGACATTCCAGTCCTTCTGGCAGTGAGCATAGGGATATCGATAACAGCGAGATGGGAGATAGCTTGCTTCAAAGCTCAGCAATTCTTGATCAAGTTACCGACTCCCTACTTTTGGATCATCCTGAGGGAGATAATATGAGATCTTCATTTTCACAATCTGAACATAGCACACCTAGCGGAAATTCACGCACTTCAACGCCAAGAGCCTCTGCTCACATTTCCTCGCCCTCTGGTCAGGCTCCAGAATTCAATACATTCCACAGCGTTAACAGAGCTCACAACATGTTACAATCTACCATGCTACCACCGAGAGCTCATACCAGATTCTCTGTGGAGCGAATATCTCATTCACAGCCGACACTTCCGCCCACTACCGCGCCGCTTGATCGTACTTATTTAGTTCAGCAGTCTAGAGTTCCGTCGGAAGATTCTATGAGTGAAAGTAGCAGCTCGACTTTCAATGAGGAAATTGGAGATGATCTTGCGCAGTCTCAATTATTCAGTCACGAAGAGGCGGAGAGCATGTACATGAGTGCGGTCTCATTTACTTCTGCTGCTCCAATCCCCGGCGGGTGGGCAGATTCAGGCACTGATAGCGAAGATGCGAAATCTCCACCACTTACTCCAAGGGACTATAATACAGGAGTGGAAAGGCTCGACAATCTTGAGCATGCTCGCCATTCTATTCATCCGGATGGCGCGTCAGATCTTAATTTTCTTGAGAAATCCACGATCTTGCCCTCAAGCTCGCTACATGCATCAAACAGAAGCATAGATTCTATTCGCCCGGAAACTCCACGCCAGTCTCAGATGTTACACAAAGTTTCGAGCGATATCTCAGTGAAGTATGCTGTTGCTTCTGGTGACTATAAACGAATGACGAAGCAGATCTTCAGTCTTGATCAAGTCGCTATCTATATTCCGGCGATGAATGATCCTTCTTCTGACCCTGTAGATGCAGCTGCTGAATCAGCACTATTTGGCAGCACTTTTGATGGCCACAGTGACTCGCAGTCAAATACAATGGATCTTCCTGGGGCATTTTCTACCCATCTACCCAGAGACCAACATTCACGATCCTCGCCGAAACCAACACCAAGAGTTCCAATACAGCCACCACAGAAGCCTGAAGAGAACAAATCAATCGAGGTTGACGTGGGAAATCTACTAGCTCAATTTGATGTATCCGTGGGCAGACTTATATATAAGCTTGTTTGCCAGATCCAAGGGTCTATGAAAAAGAAGACACAAGCGACCACTGTATTAAGTAAGCCTACATCTAGCCCTCCTGAACCTAATCTCAGGGTTAGTGCTCAAACTGTATCACTTAAGTTCTTGGAAAATCTTAAGGGTACTTTGGGTTCACGGATTTCAGAACCACAGACGAAGCCATCGGATTCGGATGTTCTTCTCAAGACCACAATCAAGGGGCTCAATGTCTCTAGAGATCCTTCGGGCACTACTACCAAGACTAGCATAACACTACAGAAGTTCATTTTTGGCTACGCCCGAGAAAACATAATTTCTTTTGACGCGGGTCTTCAAATGAGAGCTTCTACTCGTGATCTTGCTGCTTCTGCTGGCATCGACGTGTCTGCCAACATATACCAAAGTCATGACAGTACTCGATTTGAGGTCCATACGCTACCTCTTCATGTGGCGGTTGACCTGCAGCATCTTGATGAGACTTTTAGCTGGTTTGGTGGATTGAGCAGTGTACTCAACCTTGGTAGCTCAATGGCGTCGAACTCGACAGTCATTTCGAGCCCAGTAATAAAACCGAAGACGAAAGGCGTAAAATTCAATACGCCTATCGAACCCGAAGATCAAACAGTGGCGGTGCAGAACAAGGCAGATGTTAGGATTGGTGGGTTGATTCTTGACTTGGTGGGCACTGAATGCAGCGTGGGAGTTGAAACTTCTGCTGTGAAGTTGATCAGTCGCGAGGAAGGAATCGGCATTGGTATTGACAAGATCAGATTGTCTGGGCCACATCTCAAGCATTCCGTTGACGATCCCGCCATTGCTATTGACGTTTCTACGACGCGCATTGAGTTCTTGAACGCACCCAAGGACAACGATATAGATCGATTGTTGGCATTAATCGCACCATCGAATTCAAAGTATGATCAAGACGATGATATCCTTCTTGACACTCTACTTCGTCAAAGACAACAAGGATCTGTACTCCGACTTACCGTGGATGATCTACAGGCCAAACTTGGTAGGTTGCATGAGTTGAGTTATCTTCCAGAGCTGGGTGAAGAGGTCGCAAGACTATCAACAGTTACGAAGTATTTACCCGACGATGATCGACCGGGTCTTTTGTCCTTGGTGAAGGTCAAGAAGCTTGGTGTCGACGTCGACGTCAACAGCTCTGTGGGTAGTCTTCAACTCAAGGCTACTGATTTAGATATGGCGCAAATCCCTATTCCATCACTAGTAGCGTTAAGTATCGGTACGGTTTCTGCTTACAGAAACCATTCTGAGGAGCTGATCGGTGCGGGCACAGATCAAGTATTCAATAGGCCAGAATTACGAATTCCAAGCATTATGGCTCGCTTGATTGGTGATGAGATGGAGCCTATTGTGAAGATCAAACTCTGGAACCTGAAAGTCGAATATCGTGTTCCTACACTCATGGTGCTGCTCGGGCTGGCGGATACTGCAACTGGGGATGAGATGTCAGCTAGTATTACGGCTTCAGTCGCTACATTGAGGGATTTAGCACAGCCACCAACTCCAAAGGGTAATGAGAAAAGTGTTGAGAAAAGCCCCGCGTCTAGTAGTAGTCCGGCTAAACCAATGGCCATTGATGTCGTTCTAAAAGACTGCATCGTGGGTCTCAATCCCTTGGGCTTGCCTTCGAAAATTCTTGCCGTATTGACTGAAGCACATGTGGTTGGAGTTTTACCAAAGGATCAGAATGCAAGTGTCACAGCTGAGTTGAGCAAGGCTTCTCTTCTTGTCATTGACAATGTTGCTCATCTTGCAAGTACTGCGCAATCGAATCATAAAAGGAATTCCTTTAATGGTAGCAGTAATCAAGTGGCAGATCTAACTTCAATGGGCTATGTGTCAGTCAGCTACATTTCATCTGCAAAGGCCACCGTTCTTCTTTCCGTCGACGATGATGGCCAGAATTGCCTTGATGTTGAGTTGCGAGATGATCTCTTCGTGCTTGAATCATGTGCCGACTCCACTCAAACGTTGATCAGCGTGCTTGGTAAATTAGCTCCACCGGGAAAATCACCGAAAAAGGAGGAAAACACTTATCAAACAAAGGTTGTTCCACTTAACAATCTTCTGGCCTCTGTATCAATAGATGCTTTTGGAACTCCTGAAGGTCAATACGAATTTAGCAATGATTTCACAGAGCTTGGGGACTTGGCTGGCGAAGGAGGAAGCGAACTCGGCTTCGATTCCGACTACTGTAAAGGTGGATCCGACGATGGGTACAAAGAAGCTGTCCTTGACGATTCAGAGGATTCATTAGCGTCTCTGAATCTCACCGCACGCGATACTCGGGATGGTGTTTTACTGGATAGCTTTGTGGAAGAGCCAGAAATTGATGACGTAGCTCTATCGTTTCACGAGGATCATTTTGGGACAGGCACATCACTGGAACAGTCCGCCCATCGGTGGAACTCGGCCAAGAATGCCTATGATACCTCCAACTATAGCAAAGTCAAGAAGAGCCCGTTGAGAGTACGCGTACGAGACGTACACATCATCTGGAATCTGTTTGATGGCTATGATTGGCAAGAGACTCGGGATACAATCTCCAAGGCTGTACAAGATATCGAATCCAAAGCCATTGAAAAGCGTGCTCGGAATGAAAGACGCTCAACTTGGGAGCAGGATATCGATGATGACGAAGATACTGAGCGTGGAACCTTTTTGCTCAACTCAATGTGGATCGACATTCCCAATAGTCGTGATCCTCGTGAACTTGCAGCAGCTATCAATCAACAGCTAAACGATAATGCTACCGAAACGGAGTCAGTAGCAACCACGAGTTATACTGTCACTACAAGCAGACAAGGAGGCGGACGCGCAGCCAAGAAGCTTCGACTCAATCGAACTAAACACCATAAGATTGCATTCGAGTTGAAAGGAGTCTGTGTCGATCTTGTGACTTTCCCACCTTTTAGTGGTGAAACCCAGAGTTCCATTGATGTTCGTGTGCATGATCTCGAGGTGTTTGATAACATTCGCACCTCGACTTGGAGGAAATTTGCTACTTACATGCAAGATGCAGGCGAGAGAGAAGAGGGATCAAATATGGTTCACATCGAGATCATGAATGTGAAACCTGTTCCGACACTTGCTGCAACTGAGATGGTCATCAAAGTGACTATTCTTCCACTTCGGCTTCACGTTGATCAAGACGCTCTTGACTTCATCACTAGATTCTTCGAATTCAAGGTCGAATCGGATTCTGAACCTGAAGCTCCGGGCGAGAAACCATTTCTACAAAGAGTGGAAGTTAATTCCATTGATGTCAAATTGGATTTCAAGCCAAAACGTGTCGACTATTCTGGTCTTCGTTCCGGTCGCACTACGGAATTCATGAACTTCATGATACTCGATGGGGCTGATCTGACACTCAGACATTGTATCATTCACGGTTGTTCAGGGTTCGATAAGATGGGCCAAGTCCTCAATGATATTTGGACGCCAGATGTCAAAGAACATCAACTTCCCGGTATCTTGGCCGGGTTAGCTCCAGTCCGCTCAATCGTCAACGTCGGAAGTGGTTTCAAAGATCTCGTGGCGGTACCCATGAACGAATATAAGAAGGATGGAAGAATCGTTCGGAACATCTCTAGAGGCGCCGCCATGTTTGCTAAAACCACGGGTACTGAACTCGTCAAACTCGGTGCTAAAGTTGCCATTGGTGTACAAACCGTCCTACAAGGGGCTGAAGGTCTTCTTGGGCCCCAAGATACCTCTCTATCCCATGGCAATTCTAGCGATGACGAAGATGAACGCAAGCAAATCTCGCTCTATGCCAATCAACCTGTTGGTGTAATGCAGGGCCTCAGGGGCGGGTACGCTAGCTTACAACGAGATCTTATCATGGCTCGAGATGCAATCATTGCAGTTCCGGGAGAGGTTATGGAAGATGGCAATGCAAAGGGGGTCTTGAAGGCTGTGAGAAAACATGCTCCTACTGTGATATTGAGACCAGTGATTGGAGTGGCAAAGGGAGCTGGACAAGTGTTGATGGGGGCTACGAATACTTTGGATAAGAAAAATCTGGAGAGGGTTGATGCTGTAAGTTTTTATTTTGATGTTTTATTTTTTTGATGAAATGATTTACTAACTTAATACTCAGAAATATAAAAAGCATTGAGCTTCTCCCCGTAGCTAACTCACTTTACACAAAGACCACGCGAAATAGGAGGAAACGCGAAATGAACAATCAAGAATATTAAGGATGGGTCTGAAATTGATGTCATAGTATATTTGTTTAAATTGCGAGATTGCACAAGTGCAAGCATAGCGAAGGGGGTTCTTGTATGAGCATTGAGAATGGTGCATTTTCCTTTTCTTGATTACTGGTCGTTCTTCCTTCTCCTATAGAGTTTGCGGATGAAACCTGGAGTTATTTTATGGTTCTGGGTTTGGGTTAGGATTTTTTTATCTACGGATTGGGTGCTTGGGTCGGGTTGGGATGGATTATCTAGGATGGTATGGGATGATTCAGTATGCAGACTGGGAGTGTGATAGGATGCAATTGGGAATAACAAGATTATATTAGATTGGTTTTGATTTTGAATTTTGATGGAATTGGAGAGGAGGTGAGGGAATCATGGGATGAGATGGGATGGGATGAGGAGGTATATGAATATATGGTACGTACATATACATAATTAGATTATTTGGAATGAATCAAGATGAAATGAGATGATATGCGTATTATATTTATGAATGAGGAGAGTAGACTTGAAATCGTGAATTTCAAAGAGATGAGTGGATGGACTAATGGGTTGTTGGTGGTGAGTACCTAGGTAGTGAGTAATGAGTAGTAGGTAATGGGTGAATAAGCTAGCTGTATAATATAATATCTCAGATGGGGTGAGAGAATGAATGAGAGAGATGGGGGTTATTCAGAAGAGAGAGAAATAGAGAAAAATAAGATCGGAATTGAATTGAATTGAATTGAATACTAGCGACCGAAGCTCTTCATTAACGTAATGTCATGGTTTCGTTGCGATACAAAGGACAAAGAGAAAGAATGAAAAATAGTATTATGATTGTAAGATTTCTGGAGGTTTAGCTGGGTGCACCAGTGGGTGTACAGACTGACGGAACACTGCAAGAATGGATTTGTGAATATCTTTCGATATATCCAGTTTTATATCTGGAGAATTCTATCAATTGTTCATTAGAGATGAAACAATCAGAATATAAATTCTAATATCAAATAATTGAAGAACGAATTTGTGAGGAAATTCGAAAGTTGGGAAGTGTCCCGTCAATCCATGCAGTGGGTGATTTGTTGTAGGATTTATTTGTCATTTGGGGGGAGGTCGGATTTGGCCTGTTTTGTCTCCTCTAGGTGGGAGGGATATTAACTAAGAGTTAAGATGGTGGATTGAGGAGTAGGGGGGGTTTTGAGTTGGATTTTGTGGTCTAGATTTGGAGATTGGAGAGTATTGAGATGTAGGTGTAGGTGTTTGATCTTGGGATGTAATTCATGCTTTTATCGAGGCTTGTTTGTGTGTCTAGAGTAACAATAACCTTAGGTCATCAAGATTTTTCCGGGGAAAGCTGGAGAAGAAGAGAGCAAAACTCGCTTGTGTTTGTCACTTTGTTGCATATCTGAAGGTCTTGGTATTAGCTCCATGTGTATCTGTTAAGCTAATGTATCTAGATGTAGATATTAGATTAGCGATTCGGGTTCTTGTTTGACGATGCATGGTTCAAATAAGTCAAGATGTCGACGGATTCGAGGCGCATATTGCGGTTCTTCGGATACTATAGCGGTGCACATGGCGCATGCATGAAGAAAATCGGTAAAGGAAATCGTGGACGGTTTGATGCCGCTGTTGCCGATCGAATCAAAGGGATTGGGTAATGCAGGTTGTATGCAGGTTGATCGAAATGGAGAAATATCTTTCATGGGTAGTGAGTCAGGATGCCTTGGATGTGGAGTACCGGTAGAGGATTGTAATCTTTTGCTACTATCGTGAATGGTCTTGCCAAACCTTTGAAAAATTGATTCAAAGTTGGTTGATTATCAAACATATGATGTATGTGGCAAAAGTATATGGTTTTGACTGTAGAGAATAAACTTTGATGTACTCCACAGGGTCAATGGCGATTCAACGCCGATGTACTCCGTTTGACTTGCAAGCTAAGAAAATGTTAATCGAAAAATCGAACAATCGAACACTTGTGGCTACATCTTTGGCGTGGTGGCTAGTGGCGCATCCATGGAGTAAAATGGATGGATCCATGGATAGCCTCGTAGCGTGGCATGAGTCAGGGTGGCTGAATGGTTCATAATCCACTCAGTCGTGTGAAGGAGAAATGTTCGTGATTTCAAGCATCGGGTAGTTCAAGCTTGTTTCTGAATTGCTTCATCCTAGGAGCCATGTTTCGAATGTAGCTGAGTCGAGGATTTGAGAGAGAAGGACAGATGTTCTTAGGTTCTTTGATCCGTCTAATCACACCGGTACTCAGAAGATTCAGAAGTTGCGAGATATTTGGTGGAGAGCTCGAGGTAGATTATACGAAGTCCCTAGTATGTAGTGTGATGCCATTGATGAGAGATAAGGCGGAATTGCTTTTCCTGGTAACCTTCACTTCGGGGTTTAGGGCCTCTTTTTGGGAAAGGGTACCGATATATGTCCAGCAATCGTAACAATACTTTTCCGAAGCTTGAAATCGCTTGGGTTAGACAGATGGTACGAGGAGGAGCAGTCGATGGTAATATAGTACAGTGTATACGAGAGAGAGTATGGAATCAATAATAGCTAATCGGGAATTCGATATAATAAGCAAGGCATTTCTGGAATCTGGTCTTTCATTCCATCATGTGCCGTGATACAAATTGCCTAGGTATGCTTGTGATGGAATTGGCGATTCAGTTCTACGCCATGAACTTGCTCTGAGATGCTCCTCTGCCGGTAGTATGAGAGACGATCATCTTGTGCCAACCACCAATTTATGATGATCGGTACTGTAATTTAAAGTCATTATGAGATTCCGTATGAGTGATTAATAGGTTCCAGATAAAGAGTGTCGCGAGCATATGAAGAATACTCTAGACCGGATCATGATATAGGGATGAAAGCATGATGTATTGATATATCCTTGAAGCGTCTTGACTTTATGGAGAGGAAGTGAGGCGAATTCATGGGAGTGGAGAAAGAAAGAGAGAGAGGAGTCAAGGAGACTTGGTCGGACATGGAGAGTGCGGAAGTAGAAGATTAGTGTGTGTGTTTAGTATAAAGGCTAGCGCTCTATAAAGCTAGCTCGGCTAGTCAGCAGCTAGCACATGCTTTCAATCACGGAAAGGTGGATCTAGGGGACTTTTTAGATCACCATTAGATTCACGCCGGTGTTGAATTATGAATCAAACTAATTATTAATCCATCCCTCAAGTCAGTCAAGTGAAATGATAGCGGTATGATATGATGGCATTCTCTGTACGTTCATCGTACATACCTGGCTGGCCTGGGTAGGTGCTTCGTACATTGAACTCTGAATGGAGCCAAGCCAGCCTGGTTAGTTTACAGCCATGTGTGAGGTGTAAGGTATTTATTATATTGGTTATATATTTAAAATCTCATTGATATATTATATA